>BLSH010194925.1:92994-106738 GCA_018402905.1 Glandirana rugosa
CTCGAGCCCCCTAAGTCGTCCATAGACCCTCAGGTTCTTCAGATCACTCTCTGACACTCGATTCGGACTTCTGATGTCACCCATTGACACTCACTTCGAACTCTTCAGGTTATCCATCGGCCCTCGATTCGAACTGCTAGATGTAGGGGGACTGCACTATCTGGGGAAGGGAAGTGGTCACAGCCTCCACGTACAGGAAGGCTGTGATCACAGCCCTTCCCCCTCACACAGAGCGGAGGTCCGTGTTTACATGCACGGACCTTCGCGCCGGGGAGGCCATCGCGGGTAGCCGGCGGCAATCGAAGCCGCCGCACCCGCTCCCTGGCCCTCCCCGAACACAGCTCACTAAACTCGTTCCCGCAGCCGCCGTTGTATGACGGCGTTTTGCGGGAACTAACCACTTTGCCACCGTCAGATGCCGATCGGCGGTCGGCAAGTGGTTAAGCTGAATGCAGCAATCTGTATCTTGTAGCAATGACTGTCTCCTATAACAACAACTTCTCTCATAGTATCCTACTGTAGATCGTCAAGCTTAGCTCCCGGCTACCTATTGGACTTCTCAAGCTTCACTCACAGTTACCCACTGTAGTCTTCAGGCTTAGCTCACAGTCTCTCACTAGACTTCTTGGACTCCCAGATACCTGCTGAATCCCCCGAGCTCAACTCACAGCTACCCGCTGTATTCTTCAAGCTTCACCCACGCTACTCGCAGGATCCCTCTGGCTTGATTCACAGCTACCCGCTGTACTTATCTTCAAGCTTTACTTACAGCTACCCACTGTACTCCTTCAAGCTTTACTCACAGCTAGCCGCTGTACTTCTGGATGAGTCTGTACTGAAGTTTTCCCACTTACTTCACCGTCCCCGGCTGGTGAAGTGTCTGCTCTGCTACTCCTTCAGAATTTGTGTAAATAAAATACAGTGCTAATCATTAGACCATAAAGCAGCCAGCACAACAAAAGACCAATTTATGTTTGTGCAATAGTAAGAAATATGTGCAGTGCTAACGCATATTTTTCACTACTCCTTCAGAACTACATCCCTTCTGCACCTGCCTCTGGCAACAGGAGAGGCCGTCCCTCTGGAGACTGCTTCTCCTTTGCCTCCTGGCAGCTATCAGGCTCCTCTCGGGCTGAGCCTCTCGCATGTGGCTAGGCACCGGGCTTCAGGCCTCCACCTCAACTGCTGCTTGACACACACCCACCCAGCCCGGGTAAAGAACCCCGATCACCTGACTCCTTCCAATTAAATAGACTATACCAGCATGCCAAAGAAACTTCTGCTGATTGGCTGAGACAACATATTCACTCATAACCTGAATTCACTGTAATCTATCATCCTAATGTCAAAGGCAACAGTGCCACCTATTGACAGAAGAGAGACCACAATTAAATCCAGGCTTAGGAAAGAAACCAGTTGATCAAAGACTACAAATTAGCTAGGCTAGTTACATCCTAGCACAACTAAATTTATAGCAGCCTTGTTTAGGACAAGGGTGCTACATTATCAATATAGAATTGACATGGTAAGTGGAGATGTCAGAGTGAAGCTTAAAAACTGTTAACAAATATCATAATTCAAATAAAATAATCAAAAATAGAAAAGGCAACATGCAAAAATGCCACCCTTATGCCAAGTGTACAGTGTTTTTTCTATAAGTGAATGGTTTTGTATATTTTTGCTCATGACTATGTACAACCCGCAGGTTGTGCATTTGAGTCAATTTTGACATAGGTAACAGAGAACTGCTGTGGTCATTTTTTGGGATCTCCTTGAGCAAAGGAACTTGGTGAAAGGAGCATAGTGGAAATCTAGGACAAAAACAGAACCAGAACATTGTAAACATCCAAAGCAAGTGTAGGGTCAGCACAAAATACTGTATATATAAAATGTTAATTCAGTAATAGAAAAGAGAAGAAAAAACCCCACTGTAGATATTGCTGTTTAAAATACTTTATTGCATGCAGGGTCACATTTATACTTATACCCTAGGCAAGCTACCAGCTACCTTGTGTTGCCCTCTCCCTCACGCACACACACTTAAGGGGGATTGGGGACAATGAAGTGGGATGGGAGGGCATTGGGGGAGGGGCTGGGGAGCTCTAGGACTGGGGTGGTCTGAAGATCTGTGCAGGTGGGCACTTGAGACTTGGGAACACTGGTTGGGGTGTCATTGAAAGAGGTTGGGGATAATGCAGGGGTTTGTGAAGAGGGCTGATGGTTATAAGGTACTGCAGCAGGTGGTGGGGGTGGGGGTTTATGGGATTGTGGACAATGCAGAGGCATGGAAGACATTGTTTAAGAGGGGCTTTGGAGGGGCTGAGGTACATTGATGGTAGCTGGGGGGGGGGGGCATCAATATGGGTAATGGGGCTATGGGGCTCTGTGTAAGGCACTGTGAAACTACAGTGGGCTGATGGGCATTACAGGGAGCTGGGTCTGTTGAAATGGCTATGTACAAAGGTATGCAAAAATGCCTTCTCTCCCTCCCTGCCTACTTATTTTCCAACATCCTTCAGAATGGGTGCCCAGTGAGACGTTAAGCTTCCCCTTCTTCCTGTCACTCTTGTCATGGGATAGATAACCGCAGACAGAGGAAAAAGGAAAGCTTGCCCTTACTGTTGTGTGGGTACTCACTCAGATGAGGATCCACATCTACGCATCAAAAGAGGCATTGATTTACAAACACTGGAGCAGTACCCAGCAGAGCATTCCTGCACTGGACAGCTGCTGTCATTCTGCATAATGTGTTGCACTCTGTGAGATGGCCGACAGAATATGAGATACTTAGAAACTGTGGGCTCAGTGCCACCTCCAGAGACAATGGCACCCTGGGTCACAACCTATGGGGCCTAGTGGCAGATCTGACCCTGATTGCACGTGTGGTCATCCAAAAGAAAAAAAAAATCACTTCTCACTAAACCGCACACAACATTAAAATATGGGCAGAATTGTCTTAAAAAAAATAGTATTGTACCCCATACTAGGTCTACTCAGACCAGCAGAGCAACGAACAGGATCCACCAGAAGGCACATCACATCCATTCTCCTAATTAAATGTATTGAGCAAATAATTAAAATAATAGTTTATACCCTACGAACCCTGCATTTTGAGCATAACGCACTCCTTAACATTGCATTCTGACCATAATGTACTCCTTAACCCTGCATTCTGAGCCTAATTCACTCCTTAAAGCGGAGTTCCACCCTAAAGTGGAACTTCCGCTGGTTGGATTCCTCCCCCCCTCAGGTGTCACATTTGGCACCTTTCGGGGGGGAGGGGGAAGAGGACACCTGTCTTTAGACAGGTGCCCTTTTCCACACATCCGGGAGCTCTGGTCGGCGGCCGCGGCTGCTGATGTCAGCAGCCCGGCTCTCTCCTCCCTGCTCGCTCTGCTTCTGGCCGCCTGGCCAGTAGCAGAGCGCAGCAGAGCCTCGCGCATGCGCAGTAAGGTGCCCGACGTGAAGCTGTACTGCTTACACGTCCGAGTTCCATTACCCACGATGGAGGCGGCTGCACCCGTCCCCCGATCCGAAGATCGGCAGTGGGTGCAGACATTGCTGGACTCCAGGACAGGTAAGTGTCCTAATATTAAAAGTCAGCAGCTACTGTATGTGTAGCTGCTGACTTTTAATTTATTTTTTTGCCCTCGGACCTCCGCTTTAACCCTGCATTCTGACCATAACGCACTCCTGATCCCTTCATTCTGACCATAACGCACTCCTGATCCCTGCATTCTGACCGTAACACACTTCTGATCCCTGTATTGTGACCGTAATGCACTCCTGATCCCTGCATTCTGACTGCAATGCACTCCTGATCCCTGCATTCTGAGCCTAATTCACTCCTTAACCCTGCATTCTGAGCCTAACGTACTCCTTAACCCTGCATTCTGAGCCTAAGACACACCCTGCATTGTGACGGTAATACAGTCCTGATCCCTGCATGGTGACTATAACGCACTACTGATCCCTGCATTATGACCGTGACGCACTTCTGATCCCTGCATTCTGAGCGTAACGCACTCCTTAACCACTTGCCAACCGCAGGTTGATGGCGACAAGGTGGCTCGATATCGCAAACCGCCGTCATATGACGCCGGCTCACTGTTTCTGGGGGGGCCAGGGAACAGGTAGGGTGCACTTGATCTCCGCCGGCTACCCGCGATGCCCCCCCCCCCCGCAGTGAAAGAATGGAGATCCGTGCATGTAAACACGGATCTCCGTTCTGTGAGAGGGGGAAGGGCTGGGATCACAGCTTTCCTCTACATGGAAGCCGTGATCACTCCCCTTCCCCTGCCAGTCAAACACGAATACAGTTAGAACACGCCCAGGGAACACAGTTAACCCTTAGAGCGCCCCCTGCAGGTTAACCCCTTCACTGCCAATGGCATTTACACAGTAATCAGTGCATTTTTATAGCACTGATCGCTGTATAAATGCCAATGGTCCCAAAAAAGTGTCAAAATGGTCCAACATATCCACCGCAATATCGCAGTACCGCTAAAAATCGCAGATCGCCTCCGTTACTAGTAAAAGAATAAATAAATAAATAAAAACCCCAGAAATGAATTTTCATTATCCGTAAACGCTGCAACTTTTGCACAAACCAATCAATAAACGCCGATTGTGATTTTTTTTTTTATCACAAATATGAGGAAGAATATAAATCGGCCAAAACCGAAAAAAAATGTTTTTTTTATATATTTTTTTTTGGATTTGTATTTCAGCCAATAGAAATTTGGGTTTTTTTGCAAAATTGTCGCTCTTCTTTTGTTTATAGCGGCGATCAGAAATGACGCAGCGGTGATCAAATACCACCAACAGAAAGCTCTATTTGTGGGAAAAAAAGGACGCAAATTTTGTTTGGGTACAACGTTGCACGACCGCGCAATTGTCAGTTAAAGCGATGCAGTGCCGAATCGCAACAAGTGCTCTGGTCCTAAAGTGGGAAATCCTTCCGGGGCTGAAGTGGTTAACCTTGCATTCTGAGCGTGAAGCACTACTTAATCCTGCATTCTGAGTGTAATGCATGCCTTAACCCTGCATTCTGAGTGTAATTCATTCCTTTACCCTGCATTCTGATTGTAATGCACTCCTTACCCCTGCTTTCTGAGTGCACTCTTGATCCCTGCTTATCTGCATAACATACTCCTAAACCCTGCACTCTCTTGTATACTTATTTTATTTTTGTTCTGAGTAAAAATATTTTATCAAGAAAAAAAAAAAGGTCAGTCTTACTGTCTTTTTTTGGGTGGGTGCTTCAGAATTCTCTGTCTATAGGCTCCTGGGATGTAAAGCCGGCCCTGCAAATCCCCTTACAAAGTGAACAGCCTATATTGCCTTTAGTGCAGCAACTTGAAAAAGTATTCATACCCCTTGAAGTTTTCCACATTTTGTCATGTTACAACCAAAAACGTAAATGTATTTTATTGGGATTTTATGTGATAAACCAACACAAAGTGGCACATAATTGTGAAGTGGAAGGAAAATGATAAATGGTTTTCAACATTTTTTACAAATAAATATGTGAAAAGCGTGGCGTGCATTTGTATTCAGCGGCTCGTGAGTCAATACTTTGTAGAACCACCTTTTGCTGCAATTACAGCTGCAAGTCTTTTTGGGGATGTCTCTACCAGCTTTGCACATCTAGAGAGGACATTTTTGCCTATTTTTCTTTGCAAAATAGCTCAAGCTCTTTCAGATTGGATGGAGAGCGTCCGTGAATGGCAATTTTCAAGCTTTGCCACAGATTCTCAATTGACTGGGTCATATGTTAGCATGGCCCAGTCAAACTCCAGACCTAAATCCAATTGGGAATCTGTGGTAAGACTTGAAAATTGCTGTTCACAGACGCTCTCCATCCAATCTGACTGAGCTTGAGCTATTTTGCAAAGAAGAATGGGCAAAAATTTCACACTCTAGATGTGAAACGTTGGTAGAGATGTCCCCAAAAAGACTTGCAGCTGTAATTGCAGTGAAAGGCGGCTCTACAAAGTAGTAGGCTGAATACAAATGCATGCCACACTTTTCAGACATTTATTTGGAAACAATTTTGAAAATCGTTTATCATTTTTCTTCCACTTCACAATTATGTGCCACTTTGTGTTGGTCTATCACATAAAATCCCAATAAAATACATTTACGTTTTTGGTTGTAACATGACAAAATGTGGAAAATTTCAAGGGGTATGAATACTTTATCAAGGCACTGTAAATATACCCCCATATGTCCATAAAAGTACTACTTTACTATACATTATATACCGTATCTCACAAAAGTGAGTACACCCCTCACATTTTTGTAATTATTTTATAATATCTTTTCATGTGACAACATTGAAGAAATGACACTTTGCTACAATGTAAAGTAGTGAGTGTACAGCTTGTATAATAGTGTACATTTTCTGCCCCCTCAAAATAACTTAACACACAGCCATTAATGTCTAAACCGATGGCAACAAAAGTGAGTACACCTCAATTTCCTCCCCGGTGTCATGTGACTCATTAGTGTTACAATGTCTCAGGTGTGAATGAGGAGCAGGTGTGTTAAATTTGGTGTTATCACTCTCACTCTCTCATACTGGTCACTGGAAGTTCAACATGGCACCTCATGGCAAAGAACTCTCTGAGGATCTGAAAAAAAGAATTGTTGCTCTACATAAAGATAGCCTAGGCCAGTGATGGCAAACCTTGGCACTCCAGATGTTTTGGAACTACATTTCCCATGATGCTTATGCACTCTACAGTGTAGTTGAGCATCATGGGAAATGTAATTCCAAAACATCTGGGGTGCCAAGGTTCGCCATCACTGGCCTAGGCTATAAGAAGATTGCAAGATCCTGAAACTGAGCTGCAGTACGGTGGCCAAGACCATACAGCGGTTTAACAGGATGGGTTCCACTCAGAACAGGCCTCGCCATGGTCGACCATAGAAGTTGAGTGCACACGCTCAGCGTCATATCCAGAGGTTATCTTTGGGTAATAGACATATGAGTGCTGCCAGCATTGCTGCAAAGGTTGAAGGGGTGGGGGGGTCAGACTGTCAGTGCTCAGACCATACGCCGCACACTGCATCAAATTGGTCTGCATGACTGTCATGCCAGAAGGAAGGCTCTTCTAAAGATGATGCACAAGACAGCCCACAAACAGTTTGCTGAAGACAAGCAGACTAAGGACATGGATTACTGGAACTATGTCCTGTAGTTTGATGAGACCAAGATAATCTTATTTGGTTCAGATGGTGTTAAGTGTGTGTGGCAGCAACCAGGTGAGGAGTACAAAGACAAGTGTGTCTTGCCTACAGTCAAGCATGGTCGTGGGAATGTCATGGTCTGGGGCTGCATGAGTGCTGCTGGCACTGGGGAGCTACAGTTCATTGAGGGAACCATGAATGCCAACATGTACTGTGACATACTGAAGCAGAGCATGACCCCCCTTCGAAGACTGGGCAGTATTCCTTCCAACATGATGATGACCCCAAACACACCTTCACGACGACCACTGCCTTGCTATATAGATGAGGGTAAAGTTGCTGGACTGGCCAAGCATGTCTCCAGACCTAAACCCTATTGAGCATCTGTGGGGCATCCTCAAACAGAAGGTGGAGGAGCGGAAGGTCTTTAACAACCACCAGCTCCTCATGGAGGAGTGGAAGAGGACTCCGTGGCAACCTGTGAAGCTCTGGTGAACTCCATGCCCAAGAGGGTTAAGGCAGTGCTGGAAAATAATGGTGGTCACACAAAATATTGACACTTTGGGTCCAATTTGGACATTTTCACTTGGGGGCACACTCTCTTTTGTTGCCAGCAGTTTAAACATTAATGGCTGTGTGTTGAGTTATTTTGAGGGGACAGCACATTTGCACGGTTATAAAAGCTGTACACTCACTACTTTACATTGCAGCAAACTATCATTTCTGAGTGTTGTCTCATGAAAAGATATAATAAAATATTTACAAAAATGTGAGGGGTGTTCTCACTTTTGTGAGATACTGTACATCCTTTCTATGTGTATGTGGATTACCTCAGACTCCCAACCTCTACTTTTAATATATGAAAATGACATTTAAAGGAACTCTATGGACACATGGTTCACATTCGGCATTGTAATAGCAATAGTTATATTTGACAATCTAAGATAAGCTTACTGAAAACATTTAATTTTGTGAGTGCTGCCTGTTGGCTGACCATCTCATTCCTTAACTTCCTGGATTCCTTGCATGCTTTGCAGCTTCTCTTCTGCTGTATACTTTAAATGTCTAAGGACTACATATCCCATGGTACCTTGTTGCCTGCAAACTGTGATTCCTGTACTGACAAATGTGTAAGACAGCAGTGCCCACCTACAGGGCATAGTGAATACAAAACAGAATTCAATAGTAATGTGTGGAAATCTTGACAAATTAAGTTTACAAAGCCCAAGATCATTCAGATTAATAGGGGTAGGCTAAAAATTGAAATACAATGTGGAAATTAATATACTGTAGTATGATTTTACATTTTGACCATAGATACACTTTAAATACATCTAGCACATGTGTGTGTCCATTCTCCGAATGCCTTCTTTGTGACCAATAAGATTTATACTTTCCAGTTTTTCCATAACTGCCTTTTTTTCTTCACTAATTTCACAATCTGGGGATCCCTATTGTATCTTTAAGATTTATTAGAACCTGAATATATGGCATGCTACACTATTCCATAATTATATTTATTTTATTTATTTATGTGGTACTTTTTATCAACTTCATGGGGTGGATTTATTAAAGACAAATAGACTGTGCACTTTTTAAGTGCAGTTGTGCTCATTTTTCCAGGAGCTTAGTGAACACGGTACAGCTCTGCTGATTTCCATAATCCAATCATGTGCAAGCAAAAAGGAATTGTTTTTTTCCTTGCACTTAATTGGGTATTCTTTACAAAGTGAAGCTTCACCACATAAACGCTCTGGGGAGAATTAGTGTAACTGCACTTGCAAAGAGGACAGTCTATTTGTCTTTCGTAAATCCACCTCAAACGTGTGTTCAAACATGACACCCTTAAAATGTAGTTATTTAGTTTTTTATGGAAATATAGTAAAGACTTGATTATTTACTACACATGTATTTAAATATAATTTTTGATATAATCAAGTACAGGTTGAGAGTTTAGAAATCTCTCTGAAACTTTTTAGTAACTAATGTACATAGGATACTTTTCATAAATTTTACTACTGGCCTTTTAACCACTTCAGCCCCGGAAGGATTTCCTACTTTAGGACCAGAGCACTTTTTGCTCGACTGCGTCGCTTTAACTGATAATTGCGCGGTCGTACGACGTTGTACCCAAACAAAATTGTTTGCGTCCTTTTTTTCCCCACAAATAGAACTTTCTTTTGGTGGTATTTGATCACCTCTGCGTCATTTCTGATCACCGCTATTAACAAAAAAAGAGTGACAATTTTGCAAAAAAAAAAAACAATATTTCTTACTTTTTGCTAAAATACAAATAAAAAAAAAATATATAAAAAAACAAATGTATTCATTGGTTTTGTCCGATTTATATTCTTCCTCATATTTTTGGTAAAAAAAAAATCAAAATCGGCGTTTACTGATTAGTTTGTGAAAAAGTTGGCGCATTAATAAAACCATGAGAATTAATTTCTGGCGTTTTTACAATTTTTTTTTTTCACTGATAATGGTGGCGATCTGCGATTTTTATTGGGACTGCAATATTGGGGCGGACATGTCGGGCATTTTTGACACTTTTTTTGGGACCAATGACATTTATACAGCGATCGGAAATTTACATGTCCACTGATTACTGTATAAATGTCATTGGCAGTGAAGGGGTTAACCTGGGGGGCACTCTAGGGGTTAACTGTGTTCCCTGGGCGTGTTCGAACTGTGAGGGGGCTGGGCTGTCAGGAGCATGAGAGATCTAACTGATCCCAGTGACCGGGATCAGTAGATCTCTGTCATGCTGCCAGACAGCGCGGGAAACCACCATGTTTACATCGGCATTTCCCCGTTTTTTCAGCTGTGGCCAGCAATCACGGCTCAAGGGCAAAGATCGGGTCCGCCTGAGCCGCGGGCACACTTTTGCAGAGTGCAGCGGGCATGAGAGTGCGCCGCCGCGCTCCCGCCCGCAAGCTGCACATGCGCGAGCCGCCGTTTAAAGACGGCGATGAGCAAAACAGTGCCACCCTGCAGCAGTAAATGTACGCGAGTCGGTCAGGAATGGGTTAAAGCGGAACTAAACTCACTCAATCAACATTGACTATTTTAATCTCCATGCTGATAGTAAATAAAGTAAGTAAATAGACAGGAAGGAATATTATATTTACTTGTTTTAAACTTTTTTTTTTTACATTTCTGCAGTTGCTTTCTATTTTTTGGCCTAGACCAAAATGTTTTTATAAATGGCTAGAGTCAGTTTGTGGTGCTCAGGTACAGTTATGTTCCGTTTTTGGAGCAGCTTTTAAGAATTGTCTGCATCCCCAACCCTTGAACCTTAATATTCATACAATACGGTATCTGAACCAAGTTCTTTTATTTAAAAATATTTTTTCTAATTTGTTAATACAATGTTATCTTCCTAAAATGCTATTTTGTTTTAGATTCACTGTGGGTAAGGTAGAAGGATTGGCACAACAGTTGGAATTTCATTTAGAAGAAAAACAGAAAAAGAAACAAACGCCTCAGGATGAGAAAGAAATAAGAAAGTTAGAAGAAAAAGCAGAAAAACTAGAAAAAAGTATACAGTAAGTGCTGTGTGCATTGAAAAATCTCAGTATTATGGTATGGTTTTCACTAAATGAACTGCTCCAGTTTTTCTGTTAAATACACTGTTTTATATCTGCTTAATAATTGCAAATCCTTTTGTTAACTCAAGCGCTGCAGCCAATCAAGAATTTTTTTTCCAACAAGCCTGTTAGAGAGCAGCCAGTTCTTAGTGCGTTTGCACTCAAACAAGAATGGTAATAAATGGATCTAAATCATAGGTAGAGTTGATCGAACACCTGGAAGTTCGGGTTCTGCAGGTTCGGCCGAACTTCGGGAAAAAGTCCGGGTTCGGGACCGAACTTGACCCGAACTTTATTCCGGACCCCGAACCCCATTGAAATCAATAGGGACCCGAACTTTTAGGCACAAAAATGGCTGTAACAAAGTCCTGGCAAGTCCTAGAGGTCTGCAAAAGGAAGGAAAATGGGGGTAAGAGTCGGACAAAGAAATGGGGATAGGGAAATAACTTAAAATATTTTTTAAGCTAAAATCACATAAAAAAATAAAAAATGGAGGTGGATGTGGAGTTGGAGGTTGAGGATGCGGTGGAAGTGGCGGTGTAGGAGGAGGTAGCCAACACTGTTGTTTTTTATTTTTGTGCAAGAAATGCACCGCTGGCTGTAAATGTAGTTTTTGGAATTTTTTTTTTTTTTTAAACCAGCAATGTAGACTTTTTTTATTTTTGTGCAAGAAATGCACCGTTGGCCGCAAATGTCGTTTTTGGATTTTTTTTTTTTTTTTAAACCAGCAATGTAGACATTTTTTTATTTTTGTGCAAGAAATGCACCGTTGGCCGCAAATGTAGTTTTTGGAATTTGTTTTTTTTTTAAACCAGCAATGTAGATGCACTTTTTTTTTTTTTTTTTTGAGAAAAGTTTTATTGTCTTTGTGCAAGATATTGATACAAGCATTGTATAAAGGCAGAAATGTAAGAAAATACATTGCATACAATGAAACAGTATTGAATTTAACATACATCATATAACTCAGGAGACCTAGTGGGAGTATACAATCTACCTGTAGAGGTCTGGATGTATTTCTAGGGTAAAGTAGATCAAGACTTGATGTCTTGATGAAAGCAAATGTAAAGTGAGAAATTACAAAAGTTACAAGCCTGAATCTAGATACATACATCATCAGGGGAAGATATATAAGGATAAAGTCGGCTGTAGCTTTTCGTGAACTGAGAAAATCAGGTTTAAGGTTGTGTACTCTGGGCTGTTTATTTTTAGGCCCCCATAGTGGAGGTCGAGGTCGGCCACCCTTAATCATAGTGAGTTTTTAGGAATTGGTAATAGATAAGGAGCGGTCTATGAATGGTTGCCACTTTTTGAAGAATCTGAGGTTACTGGAAGGGCGTGAGAAGTCTGTTGTAAGTTTTTCCCTGTATAGGTTAAGTGTCAGCTCTCTCTTGAGGATGGTTATAGTTGGGGGAGATGTCATAGTCCAATTCTTGAGGATTAGTTTGCGAGCTATCATGAGCGCTGTCAACTACCATGCGTTGGGAGGAGACCAGGTGATAAGTTGTTTATCCCAATATCCGAATATGAGGAGAAAGGGGTCTCTCGGTAGTTTGGTCCTAGTGATGCCAAAGATGAAAGCAAGTGTCTGTTCCCAAAAGGTCACTATGTGAGAGCAGGACCAGAAACGATGAGTTAAAGTTGGTTTCGCTTGTTGGCATAGTGGGCAGATCATTGAGTTAGGGGTGCTGGGTAGTCTGGAATAGGGGATGAAGGCACGATGGATTAGCTTCAGCTGTGATTCTCTCCAAGTCTCGCAGGGGGTGATTTTCAGTATAGAGTTGTATCCGGATAGTATTTTGTGTTGGATGTCAGGATCGGGAAAGTCCATGTTCCATTTGGTAACTGCTTGAGTCACTGAAGCGGGTGAGGATGCCAATAGTATAGGTTTGTATAAGGCTGAAATGGAGTAGTTGCCACTGGCAAGAGCGATTTCCAGTGGGGAGGATTTGACTCGATTTAGACTATCTCTTCCCGATGAGAGTAGGAAACTCCTGCATTGCCCATAGTAGATAAGGTGGGAAGGTGGGAGAGAAAACTTTTCTGCTATTTCTTTAAAAGGGAGGATGGCTCCTGTGTTTGGGTTACATAAATAGGAGAATTTTGTGAGACCTCTCTTCTCCCACTCCAGGTAGACTTTGTGTTCCATTCCTGCTGGGAAGCTGGGGTTTCTTTGAATGGGGGTGTGTTTCGAGATACAATGATAGTGTCTCTCAAGAGAAGGCTTTGTTTCAGATCTTGCCTGAGTAGATTAGGCTTAGTGTGGAGCAGGGCTTCAAGTGAAAAAGGGTGGGCCATAGCTGATTCCAGTTCGTATGATGTGTACTGAGATGATTTAGACAACCAGTCCAGACCTATACGATTTAGGCATACCAGGTTATACAATCTAGTATTGGGTAAGTTAGTCCCCCCCGCGCCCCTGGGAAGATGCAATTTATGGAGGGCAATGCGTGCCCTTTTTTTCCGCCACAGAAATTTTGAGAGTGCACTATGAAGTATCTGAATATCTTTATGTTTAAGAAGCAAAGGTATTGTTTGCATTGGGTAGAGAAGTCTGGCGAAACTGACCATTTTGTATAGAAAGCATCTCCCCAGGAGCGAGAGGGGGAGGTCCATCCAGCCCTCCAATTCTTGTGTAATCTTGGAAATCAAAGGGGGGAAGTTTAGTGAGTAGATAGAAGAGGGGATTTTCCCAATTTTAACTCCCAGGTAGGTTATGAAAGATTTGGCTATGGCGAAAGGGGATTCGGGGGCCCATACCGGAATACGATGATTGCCTAGACATAGGATCTCGCTTTTGTTAAAATTAATACGCAGCCCTGAATATGACCTAAATTCTTGGAAGATGTCCTTAATAACATGTATATCTGAGGAAGGTTTGGCAGTGAAGATTAAGACATCGTCAGCAAAAAGGGCAGAGCGGATCTCATGATCTGCAAAAGGGATGCCGTGTATGGGAG
>BLSH010194925.1:108087-148058 GCA_018402905.1 Glandirana rugosa
GAAAGTGACGTACTTTTTTAAGACCCATCCGTGACATCTTCCGAGACTTCGGTACCCCGCGTTTCCTCCTCAGGACTAAGATTAGGCATTTTTGTGTGTTGTACTTCAGTAGAGCCATCTGTGGCTAAGGGTCCCAGCTAAGTATTGCCACTTTGAGTCTACCCCACTGTTTTGGGAGGACTAAAGTTTGTAAATACGGGGCTTATTAGGCTGGTTTGTTAAGAAATGTAGGGATCACTGCGTAGAGAATTTTATGGGGCTAGAGGGGGTGTAGTAACGTCCACTAAAATTGACGGGGTACGTGTTATGGCATCTGTCTAGAGCAGGGTTTCAAGGCGATTGGGTCTTGTAGACCGAGGGATTCCATAGTTGAAGCTAGGATGGTTTGTTCTGAAGGGTTGTGGTCGGTTAGCGGAACTTTGGGACGAGATCTGTCTACGGTATTGTGCATGGGGCAGTTAAAATCACCTGCAATGATGTGGGGGAGATCGGGGTATTTTAAGAGATGCGTCACTAGGGATGTAAAGAATTGTTTGGTCGGATTATTCGGGGCATAAATGTTTGAAATCAGGAGGGTTTTGTCACCCCATCTGAGTTTCACCGTTATGAATCGACCCTGGGAATCGGTGTCTACCGAGATGACTTCATGTTGTGTGTTTTTACGGATTAGAATCAGGACTCCTCCTTTGCGCCCCATGGCTTCAGAGCCTTCTACAGTGCCTACCCAGAATTTTTTCATGCAGTGAAAGTCAGATTTGGGAAGATGAGATTCCTGGAGTAAGGCAATATCAGCCCGCATCCTCTTTAGGTGCCTCAGGATTTTAGCTTGCTTTATCGTGACCTAAGTCCTTTTATGTTCCAGGAGACTATTCTCATAAAGATGGAATCGTGGTTTAGAGAAGGAAGATAAGTAAGAACTGGTGAGAGCTGGTTGGTGTGAGAATTTGGTCAGGGTTTGGGAAACCATCAGAGTGACCTTAAGTGTGATGGTGGAATTATAGAGTGGCTGAGGAGCATAATAGCAGAGTATACACAACCTTACTACAAATAAAAAGGCAAGAGAACTAAACATTGAGGGTAACACAAAATACAACAACATCATGTGGGACTTCCTTTTTTTCCACATGTACTCACTGCACCGAAACAGTTCCCTGTAGCAGGAGCCCTGTGAGAGAGAATAGGAAAGTTAGTCCGTGGGAGCGTTAGAGGTGAAGGCCTCTAGACCAGTCCCCGTGGAATTTGTGGAGTCCGACAGGTGGTATAGAAAGTTTATCTGGTGGTGGGGAATGTAGAATAACTAAGCTTCTGTGCCTAACCAGTCATCCTCCGTGTCGGGAACAAGGGTAAAACAGAGGAGAGGAGATGTTTAATCCATGTGTTCAGTAGCCTGGTCCCCCGTCGGCTTGAATCGCTTGGGGTGTTCCTTACGGGGGCTTCTGTGATCGGAGGCACGCATGGTTGTTGGATCTTTAGAGGCAACTCTGGCATAGGAATCTTGACGGAGGGAACAAAGATAATCGTCTGCTTCAGCTGGGTCTTGGAAGGACAGTTGATCCCCGTTAGGGGCCTTCATGCGCAACGTGGCCAGGAATGCCAGGGTAAATTTTATGTTACGTTTGTAGAGTTCCGCGCATATTGGTTGAAATGCTTTTCTTTTCTTCGCGACATCTGCGGAGTAGTCGGCAAAAATAAGGATGCTGGTACCTTCTATGCGCAGGGATTTCATCTGGCGGTATTTCTGGAGGATCTCCTGTTTTTCGGCATAGTTTAAATATTTCGCGATGATAGGCCTGGGAGCGTTCCAATCAGATTTTGGTGCGCCGAGTCGATGTGCTCGCTCTACTATGCAGGGCCTAGGGAGTCCGAGTGCCTCGGGTATCCTTACGCTACAAAAGTGTATCAGAGCCGAGGGGGAGAGGGCTTCTGGGACGCCTATAAACCTGAGGTTAGACCTCCTGGATCTATTTTCCAGGTCTTCCAGTTTTTCAGACATCCATTTAATTTGTTTGTCCTGGTCTTGGTCCAATTTGTGGGCTTGGTAGGCCTCATCCTCTAGGTTGGAGATACGATGCTCTACCTCATTCAGTCTCTCGGTGTGTACTTTTAATTTTTTGTGGAAGTTACGTAGGCCTGCCTGGACTGCTTGTTCCACAGAGCTGGCTATGGTGGGAGCCAGGAGGGCTGCCACGGCATTTGCTATCTTTTCTGTGTCACAGTTGCAGGGAGGGGAGGACTGGGAGGGTGTCGTACTCACTTCCATTCCACCGTGTGTTGTTAGGCCTGAGGTTTCCGGCCGCGTGGTCGGGTCCGAAGGTTCATTGCAAGAAATGGACAACGGACGTGCCGGCGTGTCCGAACGAACGCCCGCCTCCAGGCCTCGATTCGTCGTGGAAGAACGGGAGCTGTTTTTTTCCACGAATCGGTCCATAGATCTTTTCCCGGAGCCTTTAGATGCCCGATTTTTCATCCTGAGTAGCAGAGGGAGCCCACGGAAAGGATTTTAAGGCAGATTCTTGGGCTTGCTGCGGGAGCTGAGGAGAGAGGCAGCTACTCCATGAGGCGCCGGAACAGGAAGTCTCTGCACTTTTTAATTTTGTGCAAGAAACAATAATCTGTCCCTTAAAGCAACAGCTGGAACCTTTCCCTATAGAACTTGGAGATGATTTTAGAACAATAATCTGTCCCTCTAAACAACAGCTGGAACCTTTCCCTATAGAACTTGGAGATGATTTTAGAACAATAATCTGTCCCTTAAAGTAACAGCTGGAACCTTTCCCTATAGAACTTGGAGATGATTTTAGAACAATAATCTATCCCTTAAAGCAATAGCTGGAACCTTTCCCTATAGAACTTGGAGATGATTTTAGAACAATAATCTGTCCCTTAAAGCAACAACTGGAACCTTTCCCTATAGAACTTGGAGATGATTTTAGAACAATAATCTGTCCCTTAAAGCAACAGCTGGAACCTTTCCCTATAGAACTTGGAGATGATTTTAGAACAATAATCTGTCCCTTAAAGCAACAGCTGGAACCTTTCAGTATAGAACTTGGAGATGATTTTAGAACAATAATCTGTACCTTAAAGCAACAGCTGGAACCTTTCAGTATAGAACTTGGAGATGATTTTAGAACAATAATCTGTCCCTCTAAGCAGTAGACTCTACCTAGTCCAGTCAGACCGTTCTGTGCAGCAGGATGAGGTCTGCAATCTGTCCCTCAAAGCAGCAGTACAAGTAATCTCTACCTAGTCCACAATCAGATCGTTCAGTAATGCAGGATGAGATGTTATATAATATCTGCAATCTGTCCCTCACAAAGCCAGCAGCATCCTCTCCCTAAACTAGCCTGAGAGTATGACATGCAGCACGGTGACTCCTGCCCCATATAGAGGCTGGGTCACATGATGCACTGGCCAATCACAGCCATGCCATTAGTAGGCATGGCTGTGATGGCTTCTAAGGGCAAACCAGTGAAACACTTGTTGATTGGCTGCCCTTGGCAGCTATTCAAAACGTGGAATAAAATACCAGAACCCGAACCCAAACTTTTTTTGAAAAGTCCGGGTCCGGGTCCCGGACACCCCAAAGTTTGGTTCGCTCAACTCTAATCATAGGCGTGCGCACATAGGGTGGAAGGTGTGCCTGGGCACACCCGAATCACCCTGTACTGTGCAGACTCCCCCTGCTGCCTTGCTGCAGAGAAAGGGACAGGGGAATCTCTTTCCTCAGTCTCTTTCTCTGTCTCAAAAGGGAGACATCAGGGGTCTGTTTGGACCCCTAATATTTCACCAAAGCCCCCCCCCAGCAGGGCTCCTAAATAAAATTGTAAAAAAAAATAATAAAATATAATATTGTAAAAAATAATAAAAAAACAAAATTGTAAAAAAACTAAATAAAAATAAACTACTGACACCAATCTCTGCCCTTCTAACACTGTCCTCTGCCCTTCTGACATATATACACGCAAACTCATGTTTGTTTGCGCTTTGTGGTGCACACCTTAATGCAATAGGCTGCGCACACCTATGATCTAAATTGATCGAATTCCAATCCATCTATGGCCAGCTTTAGAAACCAAGTGCATTTGCATTACTGGCAGATATGGTAGACAATTATTTGTCTGTACTTTGCAGGTTCTTTAAAGGAATAAAACATGGGGAAATGTGCATGAGAGTGACACACACATTAACCTCTTCAGCTTCCGGAAGGTTTACCCCCATTCATGTCCAGGTCATTTGTAACTACATTATTTTAACTGACAATTGTGTGGTCGTGTGACGCGACCGTTACACGCGTAACCAAATAAAATTGATGTCCTTTTTTTCCCACAAATAGAGCTTTCTTTTGGTGATATTTGATCACCTCTGCGTTTTTTTTATTGCGCTATAAATAAAAAAAGACTGAAAATTTTGAAATAAAAACAATATTTTTTACTTTCTGCACTAAAACATTTCTAATAAAAAAAGGAAAGAAATCAAATGTCCTCATCAGTTTAGGCCAATATGTATTCTGCTACTTGCTTAAAAAAATCCCAATAAGCATATATTGATTGGGGTATTTTTCTGGAATTTTTATTTATTTATTTTTTTACAAGTAATGGCGGCAATCAGTGACTTATAGCAGGACTGCGACATTGTGGCAAACAAATCGGACACTAAGTGACACTTTTTTGACACTATTTTGGGGACCAGTAACACTAATACAGTGATCAGTGCTAAATGCTAAATGTACTAATGACACTTGCAAGGAAGGAGTTAACATCAGGGGCAATCAAAGGGTTAAATGTGTTCCCTGGGAGTGCTTACTAACTGTGTGGGGGGTGCTTCGACTGGAGGAAGACAGAGATCCGTGTTCCTGTTTAGCAGAAACACAAGATCTCCATATTCCCCTCTCACAGAATGGTGATCTGTTTACATAGGCAGACCGCCATTCTGCTTCTCTCGGGAATGATTGCTGGGTGCCGGCAAACATCGGGTCCGCCGGACCCACTGATTGGCTCCCACTGTGTCCAATCACAGCGAGAGCTGGTCGCCGGCAGCATGCATGCGTGCGCCAGACCCAGAAAAGATCACGACATACAGGTACGTGATTTCGTTTTGAAGGGGAGCCCTGCCTCAGTACATGTACGTGGGCTGGTCCGGATGTGGTTAACCACAAAGCCACACTAAAAGTAAGCATGTAATATGGCATCAATGGGGGGAGCATCTCCAATGTCCTGCACCCAATGTTGGTCATTGATACTGTCTATCACAGTGAGGAGACTGTGGTGAAGTGTGGGAATAAGGAGGGTGATACAAAATTGATCATTTTACCATATGGTTAGGCATATTACTATACTGTTTCCTTGGAAACAATACATCTTTATACATTTAAACACTGTATGTATTACCATATAAGTCTGGAGTTTGCATGTTCTCCCGGTGCCTGTGTTGGTTTTCTCTGGGTATTCCAGTTCCATTCCAAACTCCAAAAACATACTGTTAGGTTAATTGGATCCTGTCCAAACTGGCCCTAGTATGTGTACAGATCTTAGATTTTAAGCTCCTTGACTTGACGGAGACTGTGGGGAATGTACAATATATATGTGTAAAACTCTGCATAAATTTATGGCACTATATAAGTACATGTAGTCTATACATCTATATGCTTATAAGATCAGTTTATAAAAAAGCTTGGTTGGAAAAAATAATCCTTTTTTTTTTCTTCTTTGAACGCAGGCCAAGTTGCAGTGACATGTTTGATTCAAAACGTTCAAGTGCGTAAGTAAATATTTGAATACAAATAAATATTCTTAAGAGTATAAAAATATATAGTACATATAAAGTACATTTAATTATGCAAGTTCAAAGTACTAAAAGGTAAGTCCACCTAAAACTAATATTTTTGACTGAGTCACTTAATGGCTTCACTCAAAACTCATGTCAAAGAGTTTTCTGGAGATATACAGTATGTAGTGTAGTTGAATTTCCCATGAGCTTCAACGGCATGCTGAGAGGCTTGATCTAGCTGCCGGTCAGGCATCTGGGTGGATCCGTCATTATTGTCAGGATCCCTGCAGGGCCTGGACTGGCTCTGTGATGTCAGCCAACAGCGGGCTTTAGACTGATGTGGGCTGAATCTGGTGCACTCTTGTGCCCGTATTTGTCCTTTACGCTGCTCTTCATGATTAAGCCCCTTTAATCTCAAGGTTAAAAGTAGCTATAAAAAGACCTATCTTGCAACACCTACATCAACCAGCTTTAAGTTATCTAGAATAGGTTATAAATAAAGGAAAACACTGTGCATCCAGAAAGTATTCACAGTGCTTCACATTTTCAACATTTTGTTATGTTACAGCCTTATTCCAAAAGGGACTAAATTCATTATTTTCCTCAAAATTCTACATACAATACCCCATAATGACAAATGTGAAAGAAGTTTGTTTGAAATCTTTGCAAATTTATTAAAAATAAAAAAATTAAAAAGAATTACATTATTATTATACAGGATTTATATAGCGCCGACAGTTTGCACATGCACTTTGCAATATTAGGGCAGACAGTACAATTACAATACAATTCAATACAGGAGGAATCAGAGGGCCCTGCTTGTTAGAGCTTACAATCTAGGAGGGAGGGTCAAGTGATACGAAAGGGCAATAACTGTGGGGGACGAGCTGGTGAAGAAAATAAAAGTACAGTTGTTAGGTGGCGGCAACATATACTTCCCTGAAGAGAAACATTTTCAAGGATCGCCTGAAAGTGGATAGATTTGGGGGCAGTCTGACAGATTGGGGTAGGGAATTCCAGAGGATGGGAGAGGCTCTGGAGAAGTCTTGGAGGCGAATATGAGAGGAGGTGATGAGGGAGCTGGAGAGCAGGAGGTCATGGGAGGAACGAAGAGGACGATTAGGTTGGTATTTTGAGAATAGGCTAGTGATGTAGCTGGGAGCAGAGTTGTGGATGGCTTTGATATAATATACAGTGGGGCAAAAAAAGTATTTAGCCAGCCACCAATTGTGCAAGTTCTCCCACTTAAAAAGATTAGAGAGGCCTGTAATTTTCATCATAGGTACACTTCAACTATGAGAGACAGAATGAGAAAAAAAATCCAGAAAATCACATTGTCTGATTTTTAAAGAATTTATTTGCAAATTGTGGTGGAAAATAAGTATTTGGTCAATAACAAAAGTTCATCTCAATACTTTGTTATATACCCTTTGTTGGCAATGACAGAGGTCAAATGTTTTCTGTAAGCCTCCACAAGGTTTTTACACACTGTTGCTAGTAGTTTGGCCCATTCCTCCATGCAGATCTCCTCTAGAGCAGTGATGTTTTGGGGCTGTCGCTGGGCAACATGGATTTTCAACTCTCTCCAAAGATTTTCTATGGGGTTGAGATCTGGAGACTGGCTAGGCCACTCCAGGACCTTGAAATGCTTCTTATGAAGCCACTCCTTCATTGCCCGGACGGTGTGTTTGGGATCATTGTCATTCTGAAAGACCCAGCCACGTTTCATCTTCAATGCCCTTGCTGATGGAAGGAGGTTTTTACTCAAAATCTCACAATACATGGCATTTCATTCTTTCCTTTACACGGATCAGTCATCCTGGTCCCTTTGCAGAAAAACAGCCCCAAAGCATGATGTTTCCACCCCCATGCTTTACAGTAGGTATGGTGTTCTTTGGATGCAGCTCAGCATTTTTTCCCCTCCAAACAAGACAAGTTGAGTTTTTACCAAAAAGTTTTATTTTGGTTTCATCTGACCAGATGACATTCTCCCAATCCTCTTCTGGATCATCCAAATGCTCTCTAGCAAACTTCAGATGGGCCCGGACATGTACTAGCTTAAGCAGGGGGACTTGTCTGGCACTGCAGGATTTGAATCCCTGGCGGTGTAGTGTGTTACTGATGGCAGCCTTTGTTACTTTGGTCCCAGCTCTCTGGGATTTTTGCTCACTGTTCTTGTGATCATTTTGACCCCAGGGGGTGAGATCTTGCGTGGAGCCCCAGATCAAGGGAGATTATCAGTGGTCTTGTATGTCTTCCATTTTCTAATAATTGCTCCCACAGTTGATTTCTTCACACCAAGCTGCTTACCTATTGCAGATTCAGTCTTCCCAGCCTGGTGCAGGTCTACAATTGTGTTTCTGGTGTCCTTTGACAGCTCTTTGGTCTTGGCCATAGTGGAGTTTGGAGTCTGACTGTTTGAGGTTGTGGACAGGTGTCTTTTATACTGTTAACGAGTTCAAACAGGTGCCATTAATACAGGTAACGAGTGGAGGACAGAGGAGCCTCTTAAAGAAGAAGTTACAGGTCTGTGAGAGCCAGAAATCTTGCTTTTTTGTAGGTGAACAAATACTTATTTTCCACCATAATTTGCAAATAAATTCTTTAAAAATCAGACAATGTGATTTTCTGGATTTTTTTTTCTCATTCTGTCTCTCATAGTTGAAGTGTACCTATGATGAAAATTACAGACCTCTCTCATCTTTTTAAGTGGGAGAACTTGCACAATTGGTGGCTGACTAAATACTTTTTTACCTCACTGTATATATAAAATGCATAAGTATTTACAGCCTTTGCCATGACACTCAAAATTGAGCTCAGGTGCATCCTGTTTCCACTGATCACCCTTGAGATGTTTCTACAACTTGATTGGATTCCACCTGTGGTAAATTCAGTTACTTGGACATAATTTGGAAAGGCACACACCTGTCTATACAAGGTCCCACAGTTAACAGTGCATGTCAGAGCAAACCAAAAAATCTATAAGTTACAGCGCACACATGATACTTACTCCTGTCAGGCTATTTAAAAGCATCTAAACGTATATAGCAAAAAATTCAAAAATACGGGGGTTGGTCACACTGAATGGCCATGAAGTGCTTAAGCCCACTGACTGCTGCACTGAGAGCACAAACCAAGCCATGAAGTCCAAGGAATTTTCCATACACCTCCGATACAGGATTGTATCAAGGCACAGATCTGGGGAAGGGTACAGAAACATTTCTGCAGCATTGAAGGTCTCAATGAGCACAGTGGCCTCCATCATCTGTAAATGAAAGAAGTTTGGAACCGCCAGGACCCTTCCTAGAGCAGGCCGTCCGTCCAGCCAAAGCAATCAGGGGAGAAGGGCCTTAGTCAGGGGGGTGACCAAGAACCCGAAGATCACTCTGACAGAGCTCCAGTGTTTCTCTGTGGCTAGAGGAGAACCTTCCAGAAGAACAACCATCTCTGCAGCACTCCACCAATCAGGCCTGTATGGTAGAGTGGCCAGACGGAAGCCACTCATCAGTAAAAAGCACATGACAGCTGGCCGGGAATTTGTCAAAAAGGCACCTAAAGGACTTTCAGACCATGAGAAACAAAATTCTCTGGTCTGATGAAACAAGGATTGAACTCTTTGGCCTGAATGGCAAGCATCATGTCTGGAAGAAACCAGGCATCGCTAATCCCCTGGCCAATACCATCCCTTCAGTGAAGCATGGTGGCGGCAGCATCATGCTGTGGGGAGGTTTTGTTTTATTGGCAGGAACTGGCAGATTAGTCAGGATCGAGGGAAACATGAACTCAGCAATGTACAGAGACATCCTTGATGAAAACCTGCTCAAGATCGCACTGGACTTGGACTGGGGTAAAGGTTCATCTTCTAACAGGACAATGACCCTAAGCACACAGCCAAGATAACAAAGAAGTGGCTACGGGACAACTCTGTGATTATGTCCTTGAGTGGCCCAGCCAGAGCCCAGACTTGAACCCGATTGAACATCTGTGGAGAGATCTTAAAATGGCTGTGCACCAATGCTCCCCATCCAACCTGATGGAGCTTGAGAGGTCCTGCAAAGAAGAATGGAAGAAACTGCCCAAAAATGTGTGCCAAGCTTGTAGCATTATACTCAAAAATACTTAAGGCTGTAATTGGTGCCAAAGGTGCTTCAACAAAGCATTGAGCAAAGACTGTGAATACTTATTTACATGGGATGTTGGTCCTGGGCAGCCTCCAGATCTTCTCCCTGGTGGTCCTGGGCGGCCTCCTTATGGTGTCCCTGGGGGGGGGCTTCCTGGTGGTCCTGGACGGGCTCCCTGGTGGTCCAGTGTGGCGATCCTGAGGGAGCTGCACTAATAAACATTCAGTGCAGACCCCCCTGTCACGAGAGCAGCCGATTGGCTCTCCACTACTCAGGTCTAGCAGCCTAGATAAACGGCTCTTCCTGTTTACACTGACCAGCCGTGGCTGGTCACAGCTGATCACATTGTAAAAAGCTTTGTATGGTAGAATGACTGACCCATGGCACCACCGATCGCCGCAGCACGCGGGCACGCGATCGCGGGTTACCCTGAGGATGTCAACAGACGTCCAGTCAGCATAACAGAGCCACCGCCCAGCCGTTATTTGTCAATAGGCCGGACGGGAAGTGGTTAAATATACATCAGCTATGTCCTGCCTGACATCAATTTTTAACTTGCATCCATGCTGATTTTGTTTCTTTAACATTTTATGAATAGATAATATTTAAAAAAAGAGTTATAATTGGTACTTACTGCATATATGCACTGTGTAACAATATGCAGCAGGTACCTGGTAAATGTATGTTTATTTTAAATAAAAGAAACTGAGCCAACTTCACAAAGACCTACTCAGGTTGTACAGTAACATTGGCTATTATCCAGTCTTTTGCCCCATACACACGGGCTGAATATTGGGCAAAATCAGATGGTACAGTAGAAACTGACTGACATTCGGCCCCTGTGTACAAGTCCTTGTCCGACAGAAGCTGATCTCACGGACAGCTTTTGTTGGATGAGCATGCTTGAAAACCAACAGCCAACCAGCATCTGATCAGCAGTCTCAGCCAATGGCTGCAAGCACTGACAGGTGTGTTCTGGCGGGGGGGGGGGTGGCCCCCCTGTTAGAACACAATAGCACAGCAAGCTCCTCCTGAGCTCCCCAGTCCTTTTCTCGTTCAGCGCACTGGGTTGAACTAGAAAAAAAAATTTCTGTGTGTACCTGGCTTTAGATCTCATCCATATATTCTTAATGGCCATGGAATGAAAAATATGCCATGGAAACTTACAGCCGGGATCCCAGGTGTTCCAATTTTTGTCAGCTGCTTAGCCTGTAACCTGAGTGATGGTCTGATAAGAGCCAAGGCTGTCCATTGCAGTTAACATGTATCTGCACTTCCAGTGGTTACCTGCTGTTAGGGACAAATTTCCGACCCTGCCTTGTTGATAACGGAACCTCACCTAGTTTTTTACCCACACAGGGTGGTTCTAAGACCTTCAGAACACTTTATTCCTAAAGTAGCTACATCATTCAATTTTAACCAGGACATAATTCTCCCATCTTTTACTATCGAGCAAGGTGAACCACATGCCTTAGACGTAAAGTCTACTATTAGCACTTATCTAGCTACAACAGCTCCTTTTAGGAAGACAGACAATCTCTTGGTGATTCCTCATGGGACCAGAAAAGGACAGATGGCAATGCCACGCACAATCGCATCATGGCTAGTCAGATCCATCAGAAAGGATACTCTGTTCAACAACTTCCAGTACCCGAAGACATTAAGGCTCACTCAACCAGAGCAGTGGTGACCTCATGGGCAGCATATTGCAGGGTTTCTCCAGAGACTATATGCAAAGCGGCTACCACTCAACCAGAGCAGTGGCGACCTCATGGGCAGCATATTGCAGGGTTTCTCCAGAGACTATATGCAAAGCGGCTACCTAGTCATCCAGGAATACATTTATGACCCACTATAAGGTGGATGTTGCTCAATTAACAGTTGAGTTCGAAAGAACGGTTATCAAAGCCAATTCTTCAACTACATGTTAATAAATACTATTTTTTTCTTGCACCCACTCGACTGGCGAGTTATTTCCCAGTGTGTGTGCTGCCGTGATACGTCAGGAAAACGGAAAATTGTATACTCACCGTTCCATAATTTTCCTTTCCTGACGCATCTTCATGGCAGCACACAACATCCCGCCCTTTCTTAGGTGATAGATACAGAAAATGATGCGGGGTGTCTCTCTCTCAAATTTAAAGTTACCCAATCCTGTCAGGTTGTGGGGGCAGAATCACAACCCAGTGTGTGTGCTGCCATGAAGATGTGCCAGGAAAGGAAAATTACGGAAAGGTGAGCATACAATTTTCTGTTTTACATTCTGCCTGAAAAGTGAGTCCTTACCACAGTCCTCAAGCTCATCTGCCAACCTAAATATAATTTCAATCCTGCCAGATTGCCTCTTATTCCTAGATAGGCTTTGTTTCGAATGTATCATACATTGTTTCGATTTCATGGGAAAGAGAGACTTGGTGCCTGTTAAAATCTGTTCTTTGTAACCTCATGTAAATACTGAATTTTGCATTCAAGCTGTAAAATCTGTGCTCCAGTCCACACCATCCTCTCATATGGCCTAGAATCAAACATCAGTTCTGCCTGTGTAAGAACCCAATCCCACCCCCTCAGTGCATGTGTGGGTGTAAGCTTGTGTATCCAGTCTTTCAATAACACATTGTATATTTGAATCAAGCCAGCTGCTTGTGGCTGGTATGTGATATGACAGTACGCTCCAGAATCTTTGTCTCACTATTCTGTTGCTCCACTTAAATGCAAGCCATTATCACGTTGGACCTGCCTGAGACCGCCATTAGCAATGATGAGCTTCTGGAGCAATTGCTTGATCTGCACATTTGCAAGGAATGGCAAGTAATATATCTGAATTGGTGTCCACTTGGACTTGGGGCAGGGCCTATGACATCACCTCAGCTCTTTCAGGCCCTCCCACCAAGCCATGCAAAGTAGAGTAGAACTGTCAGTCAAGAATCTGATCTGCTCACCAATGCCTTCAGGCGGCTCAGATCCTTGACTGACAGCTCCAATCCACTTTGCATTGGCTAAGGGGAGGACCCGAAAAAGCCGAGGGAGTGGCAAGTGGCACAATTGCAGCCGCCTTGGCTAGATCATCAGCCACTCTGTTGTAATTCTTGAAGCTTGGGACTAGGGGCACATGCACATCAACATGCTAAACACTTATGTTGCTTGAGTAGGCTTTTTTCCAAATGTAGCCCCAGACTTCCTTGCATCACCACATCACTTTTCCATGAATCATCCAGTCATTGAACCTTCAAGTTGCCAATGACCATCCTAAGAATCTGCCAAAAAAAATAATTACTACAGCTTTCAACTCTAACCTCTAATGCAATTCTCCTGCGGGACTGTGTCAGTACTTGGGTTATAAGATGCTGCTGTTCACTGACGCCCAGATGAGGTGACTGTGGCTGAACTGTCAGTGAACCACGTTGACCCTTTCTCGTCTTCTGACAGAGACTCAAAAAGGGAAATGTCTTGAATAGGAGATGGCTACAGTGCAGGATTTTTTTCTTCTGGACGCCCACCTTTCTATATGCTTACCTACAATTTCTCACAAAAGTGAGTACACCACTCAGTTTTGTAAATATTTAATTATATCTTTTCTTGTGACAACACTAAAGAAATGACTCTGCTATAATGTAAATTAGTTTGTGTACAGCTTGTATAACAGTGAATAGAAAAGTCATATAACAAAAATAACATACTAGCGCTAAAGTCTAGGAAGTCTTTGAAATAAAAGCAAAAAAGCAAAGAATGTTGTAATAGAAGTTCCATTAAAAAATTCCACAAGAAAATGGATATGGTCTTTTGGGGGTTTGAGATAGCCTTAAAATCTCTATTACCAATAAAGGGGTACATTTTTTTTTCACAATCAGAATGTTCCTTTATTGAACAAGTTACAGCTTACACCATTGCATGAATGACAAAAAAAATGGTCTTACATTCAAGGTGTGACAAAACGTCGATATAGGGATAAGCATAATTCGACACAGTTACCAGCATTCGCCTAGCCACCCCTGACGGGAGCGAAAGCAAGTATACAGACACATATTAATTCAACCTGAAGTAAACATATCCACACAGGGGTACCATTGTATCTCAATCCTCACCTTGTATCCCTGCATTATTGGAACGAAGCATATGAGTGTGGTGTCTTGGCTACTGCCCTCAATACTATCCCGGAAGCCCTGCGGCTCCCCTCACCCAACCCATGGCTGCCACACGCGGTCAAATTTTTTTGGGCAATTGCGGGAGATGTAGGTCAGCTTATAAAGGGGGAGAACTGAGTTGATAGCCTTTTCCCCCAGGACCCCATGTAGGGAGGGGAGTGGGCTTTCCATCTAAGTATGATTTCCCTCTTTGCATAATAAAAAAGGTATGCTATCAGGAGTTTTGTGTATCTAGGACGTTGATCGTCTTCCTGTATCCCCAGGAGCTCCAGCTGTGTAGAGGCTGGCAAGGTCAACTGGAGGCATCCATTAATAAGTTCCACCACCTCCACCCAGTAGGTAGCTATCTTTGGGCAGCTCCAAAACATATGAAAATAAGAGCCCTCCCCCGTTCCACATCTGGGGCACTCCCGAGGCCGCTGTGAGTAGACCCTGTTCAATCTCTGAGGAGTGAAGTAAACTCTATGCAAGAACTTGACCTGTATCAGTTTATCCTTAGATGAGATCAGGAACCTAACACTGTCCTCTACAGAGTACTCCCAGTCCCCCTTATCCAGACCTGGTAGATCCTCCTTCCAACGCTCCCACAGCCTTTCCATCTTAGGGGACTCCACACATAACAGTGCCCCGTATAGGGCTGACAGCGGCTTGGTCAGTGTGTCCTGAATTAACACTTCCTCGATAGGGTCCCTAGTCAGGGTCACACTTGACAACTGTGCCCGGGCTGCATGCTTCAACTGCAAGTATCAGAAATACATCAATCCCGGCAGGTGAAACCTAGTCCTAAGGTCAGTAAAAGATCGTAGACTCCCGCCCTCATATATATCCCCGAGGGTCCTAATATCATAGCATCCCCACACCTGGGGGTCAGGAATAGTACAAAAATGCGAGAGATTGGGGTTTCCCCACAGGGGGGTCTGGGGAGACGACTGGTTCGGTCGCAGGAACCGCCGTCCAGCCATCTCCCAAGTCTTAAGCGTTGTTCTAGAGGGGGTTGGGAGATCTGCGTACGCTCGGGTGCCTCTATATGGTAGATTGCCTAGCTCCTGCAACGACCCGAGGACTGATGCTTCTAGACACACCGCCGCATTGGACCTAGACCGCAAAAACCACCATCTGACCGTGACCAGAACAGCTGCCCAGTAGTAAATTCTGAAGCCAGGTAAGGCCAGGCCCCCATTTGGGAGAGCCAGGGTTGATCTAGCCAAACGCGGAAGTAACCCCCCCCCCCCAAATAAAAGATCCTATGTATCTATCAAAGACTGAAAAAAAGATTGTGGCAGCCAACTGGGGCAGGAGCGAAATAGCTACAAGAAATTCAGTAGGAACACCATCTTAATTATATTTATGCAGCCCAATAGGTTTAGAGGCAGGGAGCTCCAGAAGGAACATCTAGAGTGGAGTTGGGCTACCACAGGGGCCAAGTTCAGGTCATAAAAACAAGCAGGGTTTCTTCTGATATATATGCCTAGGTATTTAAATTGATCCACCCATTGCAGTTGGGTATCAGCAGCCCTCTCCCTAGCCTGGGGGTCCAGGGGAAAAAGGACCGACTTGGACCAATTGATTCTGATGCCCGAGAACCTCCCAAACTCATTAAAGATGTCCAAAGCTTTGAGATTGGTTGGCATTGCTCAGATATAACAGGGCATCGTCAGCATACAACAAGTTTCTCCTCTAGAGCACCCACCCTCAAACCCCAGACTCGAGCGAACCCCCTAATCAGGATAGCTAGCGGTTCCAGGGAGAGGGCAAACAGGGCCGGCGACAGAGGGCACCCCTGTCTAGTGCCCCGGTGGAGTTATAAGAAGGGCGGGAGGATGTTGTTGGTACGTACCCGGGCCCTAGGAGCGCTGTATAGCAACTGCATCCATTTTATAAACCAGGGGCCAAACCCGAATCTGCTCAGCATCTCCCAGTGGAATTCCCACTCGCCTTTTCGGCGTCTAGGAAGGCTATGACTCTGCTGTCACAGTCAGAATGGGACACCGAAAAGTTAAGGAAGAGCCGCCGGAGGTTGATGTCGGTGCCCTTCCAGGGCATGAAACCAGTCTGATCCACATGAATCAGCTCCTCCAATACCCTGACAGCCGATTTGCCAAGACATTAGCCAGGATCTTGGCATCAACATTAATTAAGGATATCGATCTATAGGAGGAGCATTCAGTAGGATCCTTGCGGAAGGGGTTAATTTAGTGGGGTGTGCACCATGCTATGCTGCTCTATCCACCAGCGGGAACAAAACTGACAGCTGTAAGATACAAAGAAAGAGACAGAGCGCACTAGTCCCTAGTACAACACTGTAATAAATAGAGATACAAAGTAATGAAGAAACACTAAATACTCACATAGTAATCATGAAATAGAATCGTCTGTGGTTATGCTGTGAAGTAGCTCCGGCACACAGGGCTCCAGACAGGATTCAGAGCGAGAGGTGATAAATAGTCCCAATGGTAAGGTGTGCAGCCGCCAACAAGCTGCACATGAACTGCCTCCTCACAGCAAAAATCCTCCGGAGATGAGAGTACCCGACTGGACTCCACAGACCCCTGATGCACAAGCTAGGACAGCTGGAGAGTGATGCTAATGGTAACTAAGACAACATGTTTTGGAGGGCATGGCCTCCTTCCTCAGGTCTCCAACAAAAGTAAGTACACCCTTAAGTGAAAATGTCCAAATTGGGCCCAACGTGTCAATATTTTGTGTGGCCACCATTATTTTCCAACACTGACTTAACCCTCTTGGAGTTCACCAGAGCTTCACACAGGTTGCCACTGGAGTCCTGTTATTCCACTCCTCCATGCCGACATCACAGAGCTGGTGGATGTTAGAGTCCTTGCGTTCCTCCACCTTCCATTTGAGGATGCCCCACAGGTGCTCAATAAGGTTTAGGTCTGGAGACATGCTTGGCCAGTCCATCACCTTTACCCTCAGCTTCTTTAGCAAGGCAGTGGTTGTCTTGGAGGTGTGTTTGGGGTCGTTATCATGTTGGCATACTGCCCTGTGGCCCAGTCCCTGAAGGGAGGGGATCATGCTCTGCTTCAATATGTCACAGTACATGTTGGCATTCATGGTTCCCTCAATGAACTGTAGGTCCCCAGTGCTGGCAGCACTCATGCTGCCCCAGACCATGACACTCCCACCACTATGCTTGATTGTAGGCAAGACACACTTGTCTCTGTACGCCTCACCTGGTTGCCGCCACACACGCTTGACACCATCTGAACCAAATAAGTTTATGGTCTGAGCACTGACAGGCTGACCCCCCCACCCCTTCAACTTCTACAGCAATGCTGGCAGCACTCATACGTCTATTTCCCAAAGACAACCTCTGGATATGACTCGTGCACTCAACTTCTTTGGTCAACCATGGCAAGGCCTGTTCTGAATGGAACCTGTCCTCTTAAACCGCTGTATGGTCTTGGCCATGCTGCAGCTCAGTTTCAGGGTCTTGGTAAACTTCTTATAGTCTAGGCCATCTTTATGTAGAGCAACAATCCTTTTTTTTAGATCCTCAGAGAGTTATTTGCCATGAGGTGTCATGTTGAACTTCCAGTGACCAGTATGAGAGAGTGAGAGCTATAGCACCAAATTTAACACACCTGCTACCCATTCATACCTGAGACCTTGTAACACTAACGAGTCACATGACACCGGGTGAGGGAAAATGGCTAATTGGGTCCAATTTGGACATTTTCACTTAGGGGTGTACTTACTTTTGTTGCCAGCGGTTTAGGCATTAATGGCTGTGTGTTGAGTTATTTTGAGGGGACGGTGAATATACACTGTTATACAAGCTGTACACTCACTACTTTACATTGTAGCAAAGTGTCATTTCTTTAGTGTTGTCACATGAAAAGATAAAATAAAATAATTACAAAAATGTGAGGGGTGTATTCACTTTTGTGAGATACTGTATATGCTGTTCTTCTCCTCAGAGGACACAGAGGCCACAGCGGGAGTCATTAGATCCTGCTGCTGTCAATCAAATCCTGTGAAGAGGCAGTGTGCGCTGCCACAAAAATCCTGTGTCCCTGCATACCCACATGTGTGCCCCCATAGCACACAGCTTGCTATGAGGGCACACACAAAAGAGGAGGAGCCAAGAGCTCTGGTTGTGCCACTCTGTAAAATACCATTGCACAGAGCAGGTAAGTATACCATTTTTATATTATTTTAGGAAATATAAATTAAGCCTTTGCTACCACTTTAAGGCATCAATTACTTTGGCATGAGTGTTGCACACCACTCTTGCAAATCATCAGCCCAATTTGTAGTAACTATTACTTGGTCTTAATTTTTGCCTATGCCTTCTCCCTTCTTTGCAATTCAGTATAGAGAGCATGAAAGAAGTTCCAGTCAATTAAGAATACAGCCCTCTTCTCTTCTTTACTTAACCTCTTTGTGCCTAAGGGTAAAACAAATCTAAATGCCCAAGCCAAATTTTGGAACTTTGACATGTGCTAGTAAAACCGTACATATCATCACAACTACTTTGTGCATCCAGGTGGAGTATAACTTGTTTTTTTCAAGACAGATTAGGCTTTCATTTGGTGGTAGATGGTAATGGATATCTCCCAGCTCACTCCTAGCACAAAGGGAGATACGCAAATATGCGACCCCATGGGAAAAAGTCCCATCAAGCGGGGCTGCATATTTGCGTATGGTCGACGTGAAGGAGTAAAAGTTGTAGTAATGCTATTTTTTTATATACTGGATAGAGTTTGGGACTTTAAATGAAATGCAGGTTACTCTGCATCTCCATCCCTATTTTGTAGACAGAGAGGGGGGGTTTTGAGACTTTAGATGAGACATGGAAACATAGCCATCAGGCGAAAGATAAATTAATATATTGTTTATTGTCCTATAGACAAAAAAGTATCAAACTGGCATAAATTGTATACAAGGAGTAAACAAATATCACGTCATGAACAAATGACAAACATCATGGTACTTGGCAAAATTGGGAGTGAAAATATCCTCAAACAAATGAATCATTGTAAATCTGGATGATATAGTAAAATACATAAAACACTGTAACAGAACATGTGTAGCAATCTATGTAGGCTTGCTGCATCTATTCAAGCCGTCCATGTTTCATTGGACAGTGCCAATTCTTCAGGGGCGGATGCATTTCTGGTCTGTAAAAAAACATAATAGCCAAATAGTCTAGTATTGTACCAAAACAATAAAGATAGGTATTGTAAAAACGGAACAGAAAAAACATCCCTTTGAAGAACTCATGTTGACTGCGTATGTGTAGCCAACAATAGGGATGAAGACGGGATGGTGACGCAGGGTAACCATAGAGACCTTTACTACTGCTTTAAACCAAGTGCATGAGGCTAAAATTTGCTAAATGATCTGAGACTTTATTATCCCTGATCCCATCTAAGATCTAAGAACAAACAAACCTTGATAATTCCTCATTTGTAAAAAGCTGTACAGCAATCTTCAAGGAAATATAGGCATTTACACAAAATACAGTGTAAAGGGTTTCTTTACTAGAGTAAATACAATGATTACAATTTAAATTTGGTCTCTTATCTTTTTTCACAGAATCACAAGGAATCAGGAGTCTCAGATCACTATGCTGGAGAATTACAAGGTATTAAAGCAGAAAATTGAGAAGCTCAAAGAAACACCCCCAGACTGTACCTATGTTGATGAAATGGCTGTGGATGAGAAGGTAAAGCTTTCATGAGATTACAACTCAAATTGCTTTGTCAGTGTTGTTTTAAGCTTACATGTATATGTCACATCTTGCAGACATTGGAAAACATGCATAGAAGAGTGGCATACTCAAGGAACGCATCAACTCTTATACCACTCTCTGAGAGAGGCATTGGTTACCATCATGCATCAATTGATGCTAAAGGGAGAACATTTGTTGAAATGCTGTTCAGAATGGGATACATTAAAGTAAGTATTTTATGCTTGTCAAAAAATATAGAATTACATTTTGACCAATGCCCCCCAATTAAAATACAAAGGAGCAGTGGACCACATCCAGCACATAAAGATCTAATATGTATCCCACTAAATGCACTACCCAAGACATAAAAAGAGATTTCATTGGACTGTACATTCACGTGTTATCAATAGGTAAGTTGTACATGGTATTGATTTTAGAATTTGTATAGTAATCCCTAGCAATATATATTTATGGATCCTGCAGACAGTAACATAGCAAAATGAAATTATATACAGTATGTAGTCACTGTTCAGCTTTGACTGCTGCCCTGATGTATAACAACAGGGGCTGATTCAACTAATGGAAAGAAAATGAAAAGTTTGGAATGGTGGCCCAGTAGAGACCTATTCAAATTTTACATTCACTTTTCCCTAAAACAAATGATGAAACCTGATTGGTTGCTACTACAACCCAAATTCCAAAATAGTTGGTATGTTGTATAAAATTTACATAAAAACAGAATACTATGATTTTTCCAGCTTTGTTTGTTTAACCTTTCAGATGTGTATATGTGTTGCAATAAATCAAACACCACAAAAGTATAATAATAAAATGAATTTACTTAGCTTGGTTTAAAGATTTATTACAGAGGGTAAAATAGATAAATACGGCATCATTCCAATCCAGATCTGAAATGTCAGCTTTGGTGCCGTACAGTACATTCTACAGTAGGGATAGGCTTCATGTTCACGTTGAATGTAAGTTGGCCAATCACAGCGCGATTTGCTGTGAGATCCATGGCTCAGGGGCCAAGTCCATGCCCCACACTTTATAAGGCTGCTGCTTACACGGCGGCCATATATGGTGAAAAAAATGGAGATTAGGCAGTTAGTGTCGTGTGCAGTCAGTCAGTGTAGAATATATTATACAGTTCAGAGTATATAGTGCAGTCAATGTACTATATAGCACCACAGTCCGTGTACATAGAGCACCTCCACCAACACCCACACACACTGGTTCTTACCAGAACACTCAGACCCCCATAACAGAGGTCTAAACCAGCCTTGCAGCAAAACAGCAATTATAGCATAGTGAGGAGGTCTGGCCTGCGTGTCACACAATCCACCGCAGCAGCTAATTCAATGGGTCTTCCCACACGTTCAACTATTAAAAGTAAGATACCTCCTCATTACGCTGTGGTGGACTGTGGTGCTATATATATGTTTTGACCCGCCTACCTCATATGGACAGCTCTCTTGTTGTGATACACCGCTGATGTTTTTGACCCCACAGAGACTATTTATTCTGGGATATGGACATTTGTTTATGGACACTTTTTTAGCGTTGCACCATACACTTTATATCCTACTGACTATCCCTTGTTGTCCTGCACTGCTGCTTCCTCTCTATCCACCAGTAGCCAGCTGTGAGTGTGAGCTGGGAGACTCTGGGGGCCGCGACCTGGAGTCAGTTACAGCCAAGTCCATCCTCACCATCAGAGGCTCTGGTGAAAACCTGCTGGCTCTTAGACTCTGCGCCCTAAGGAAACTCATGCTCCAGCTCCCTGTGTAATCTGTGTCTATGCTCCAGTGGACCTGCTTTCCTACCCCCACCCAGGGCTCCATTCGCAGCAGTCAACTAAAGGTCCCCAACCTTAGCGATGCTCCCTTAACCCCAGCAGTGTGCACCTGTCACCTGCCGTCAGGTGACCAGACAAGAGTACATAGTGCAGTCAGTGTAGTATATTTAATACAGTTCAGAATATATAGTACAGTCAGTGTAATATATATAATACAGTGGAGAGTATATAGTTCAGTCAGTGTAGTATACATAATACAGTGGAGAGTATATAGTGCAGTCAGTGTAGTATATATAAAACAGTGCAGAGTATATAGTGCAGTCAGTGTAATATATACAGTATAATACAGTGCAAAATATTTAGTGCAGTCAGTGTAGTATATATAATACAGTTCAGAGTATATAGTGCAGTCAGTGTGGTATATATAATACAGTGCAGAGTATATAGTGCAGACAGTGTAGTATATATAATACAGTGGAGAGTATATAGTGCAGTCAGTGTAATGTATATACTACAGTGGAGAGTATATAGTGCAGTCAGTGTAGTATATATAATACAGTGCAGAGTATATAGTGCAGTCAGTGTAGTATATATAATACAGTGGAGAGTATATAGTGCCATCAGTGTAGTATATATAATACATTGCAGAATATATAGTGCAGTCAGTGTAGTATATATAATACAGCGCAGAGCATATAGTGCAGTCAGTGTAGTATATATAATACAGTGGAGAGTATATTGTGCCATCAGTGTAGTATATATAATACATTGCAGGGTATATAGTGCAGTCAGTGTAGTATACAGTATCTCACAAAAGTGAGTACACCCCTCACATTTTTGTAAATATTTTATTATATCTTTTCATGTGCCAACACTGAAGAAATGACACTTAGCTACAATGTAAAGTAGTGAGTGTACAGCTTGTATAACAGTGTAAATTTGCTGTCCCCTCAAAATAACTCAAAACACAGACATTAATGTCTAAACCACTGGCAAAGTGAGTACACCCCTAAGTAAAACTGTCCAAATTGGGCCCAATTTGCAATTTTCCCTCCCCGGTGTCATGTGACTCGTTTGTGTTTCAAGGTCTCAGGCGTGAATGGGAAGCAGGTGGGTTAAATTTGGTGTTATCACTCTCACTCTCTCATATTTCTCCCTGGAAGTTCAACATGGCACCTCATGGCAAAGAACTCTGTGACGATATGAAAAAGAGTTGTTGTTCTACATAAAGATGGCCTAGGCTATAAGAAGATTGCCAAGACCCTGAAACTGAGCTGCAGCATGGTGGCCAAGACCATACAGCAGTTTAACAGGACAGGTTCCACTCAGAACAGGCCTCGCCATGGTTGAACAAAGAAGTTGGATGCACATGCTCAGCATCATATCCAGAGCTTGTCTTTGGGAAATAGACATATGAGTGCTGCCAGCACTGCTGCAGAGGTTGAAGGGGTGGGGGGGGACAGCCTGTCAGTGCTCAGACCATACGTCACACACTGCATCAAGTTGGTCTGCATGGCTGTCGTCTCAGAAGGAAGCCTCTTCTAAAGATGATGCACATGAAGGCCTTCAGTTTGCTGAAGACAAGCAGACTAAGGACATGTATTGCTGGAACCATGTCCTGTGGTCTCATGAGACCAAGATAAACTTATTTGGCTCAGATGGTGTCAAGCATGTGTGGCGGCAACCAGCTAAGGAGTACAAAGACAAGTGTGTCTTGCCTAGAGTCAATCATGGTGGTGGTGCTGGGGCTGAATGAGTGCTGCCGGCAATGGGGAGCAACAGTTCATTGAGGGAACCATAAACGCCAACGTGTACTGTGACATAATGAAGCAGAGCATGATTCTCTCCCATTGAAGACTGGGCCGCAGGTCAGTATTCCAACATGATAATGACCCCAAATACACCTCCAAGATGACCACTGCCTTGCTAAAGAAGCTGAGGGTAAAGGTGATGGACTGGCCAAAGCATGTCTCCAGACCTAAACCCTATTGAGCTTCTTTTGGGCATCCTCAAATGGAAGGTGGAAGAGCGCAAGGTTTCTAACATCCACCAGCTCTGTGATGTTGTTATGTCGTCAGTGGAAGAGGACTCCAGTGGCAACCTGTGGAGCTCTGGTGAACCCCATGCCCAAGAGGGTTAAGGCAGTGCTGGAAAATAATGGTGGCCACACAAAATATTGACACTTTGGGCCCAATTTGGACATTTTCACTTAGGGGTGTACTCACTTTTGTTGCCAGCAGTTTAGACATTAATGGCTGTGTGTTGAGTTATTTTGAGGGGACAGCAAATTTATACTGTTATATAAGCTGTACGCTCACTACTTTACATTGTAGCAAAGTGTAATCTCTTCAATGTTATCACATGAAAATATATATTAAAATATTTACAAAAATGTGAAGGGTGTACTCACTTCTGTGAGATTTGGGTCTGGTATAGATTTTAAGGGGAACTCCATGCCAAAATCTTTTTAAAAAATGGCGTAGGTTCCCCCCCCCAAAATCAATACCAGACCTTTATCCAAGCATGAAGCCTGGCAGGCCAGGAAAGGGAGGAGATGAGCGAGCACCCCCCTCCTGAACCAAACCAGGCTGCTTGCTCTCTACATGGGGAGGGTGCTATGGGGTGCACCCCAAAGCACCTTGTCCCCATGTTGATGGGGACAAGGGTCTCTTCCCGACAACCCTGGGATGTGGTTGTCGGGGTCTGCAGACAGGGGGCCCCCAGATCCCGCCCCCCATGTGAAAGGGTATAGGGTACATTGTACCCCTACCCATTCGCCAAAAAAGCGTCAAACAGTAAAAAACACAAGACACAGTTTTTGACAATTCCTTTATTGAAAAATAGAAAAAACAAAAAAGCTCCCGGCGACTGCTGTCTCTTCACTTTGACAGCTGTCATAAAGGCAAGGGCGGGCCACCCGGTGATGTAACCCACCCCTTCTGACGTCATGTGACATCAGAGGGGGTGGGGTCATCCAGTTACATCAGTGGGTGGCCCTGCCCTTGCCTATATAAGAGCTGTCAAAACAAAGTGACAGCAGTCGGCGGAAGCCCTCCCATTTTTCAGGTCCGTCAGGCACCGTGATTGATGGTGGATGTACATCGAGGGACACTTTTTTCTTTTTTAATAAAGGCATTGTCAAAAACTCTCTTGTGGTTTTTACTTTTTGACACTTTTTTGTTGAATGGGTAAGGGTACAATGTACCCCATATCCATTCACATGGGGGGGCAGGATCTAGGGGCCCCCTTGTTAAAGGGGGCTTCCAGGTTTCGATAAGCCCCCCCACCCGCAGACCCCGACAACCACAGCCGAGGGTTGCCGGGAAGAGGCACTTGTCCAGATCAATATGAGGACAAGGTGCTTTGGGGTGGGGGGGCGCAGAGCCCCCCCTGCTACAAAGCACCCGCCCCCTCCATGTTGAGGGCATGTGGTCTGGTATGCCTCAGGAGGGGGGGCGCTCGCTTGACCCCCCTATACTGCCCTGTCAGGCTGCATGCTTGGATAAGGGTCTGGTATGGATTTTGGGGGGGACCCCATGCCAATTTTTAAAAAAAAATTAATTCTGAAAATCTATACCAGACACAAAGGGCCTGGTTTGGACTGGGAGGGAGCCCACGCCATTTTTTTCATATTTTTTCATCTATATTGCTAGGAGCCGGCGATACATTACAGCTGTGAGCAAGTTTAAATGACATTTTTTCCTTTAGAAATGTCATTATTGCTGAGGCATGCTCTGTACATTGCACAGATGCTCCACTTTACAGGCAGACTAAGGGGACCCACCAAGCACAATATTTAAAGGAATATTTCATTTTTATTGGTTCACTTTAAGCATCATTAAAATCACCGTTCCTTTAAAAAACTATCGTTTTAACCACTACACGTCCACGCTATAGCCAAAAGACGGCTACAGCGCGGACCTGAATTGCCCCTTTGCGCACTCCCCACGCCCTCACAGCTGCTGGTGGAGTGCTCTCCCACCCACCACACGCGGCGTGAGCGTGCCTGCGGGTCGGGCGGACTCTATGTCCGCCGGCGACCCGCGATCACCTAATAGAGAGGCTGAATGGGGAAACGGGCGGTTTCCCATTCTGTCGGGGGGGGGGGGGGGCTGACAGATCTACTGATCCCTGTCATTGGGATCAGTGAGATCTGTTATGTCCCTGCCAGCCCAGCCCCCACACAGTTAGAACACAGTGGGGGAACACATTTAACACCTTGATCGCCCCCTTAGTGTTAACCCCTTCCCTGCCAGTGACATGTTATACAGTAATCAGTGGCTATTTTTAGATCTGATCGCTGTATAAATGTCAGTGGTCCCAAAAAAGTGTCAAAAATGTCTGATCTGTCTGCCGCAATATCGCAGTCCCGATAAAAATCGCAGATCGCCGGCATTACCAGTAAAAATTAAAATAGTAATAAAAAGCCATAAATCAATTCCCATAGTTTGTAGATGCTATAACTTTTGCGCAACCCAATCAATATATGCCTATTACTATTTTTTTTACCAACAATATGTAGAAGAATATATATATATATATATATATATATATATAAACTGATGAATCAATTTGTTTTTTTTTGGATATGTATTATAGCAAAAAGTAAAAAAAAAATGTTCTTTTTTCAAAATTATCACTCTTTTTTTGTTTAAAAAATAAAAACTGCAGAGGTAATCAAATGCCACTAAAAGAAAGCTCTATTTGTGGGAAAAAAATGATAAAAATGTTGTTTGGGTACAGCGTCGCACGATTGCGCAATTGTAATTCAAAATGCGACAGTGCTGAAAGCTGAAAATTGGTCTGGGCAGGAGGGGGTTTAAGTGTCCAGTAAGCAAGTGGTTAAAAACTTTTTTTTGCATTGATACATGTCCCCCAGGGTAGTGCCTGGGTCCCCATACAGTTTTTATGGCAATAACTTGCATATAAGCTTTAAAATGAAGACTTTATTTTTTATGTTCATGTCACATAGACTTTAATAGGGTTTGCATGTTTGCTAGAACTTTTTGCCTGTTCGAGATGTTCTGGTGCGAACCGAATCATGGTGTGTTCGGCCCACCCCGAAAAAGTGAGCGCTCTCCCTCCAAACCCACACCAGGACCTTTATCCTTGATATGGATCTGTTATGGATTTGAAAGGGTTCCCCCGTGGAAAAAAAAGTGTGGGGTCCTCCTCATTCGAGCATGCAGCCTGGCTGACAAGTGTACAAACCCCACCTCCCCCCTGTACCGCACCAGGCCACATGCCCTCAAAAGGGCAGATTCTTATCAATCACATTGAATGACTCCAGCAGACGCATCTGCTCTCATTGCTACTCCTTGCCAAATATCAGATTCCCAAATGACAGCTGGTTTGTTAACAAAGTGGTGGGGATTGTGGCTGATATCATTGACCTAATATGGCCTGACTGGACAGAATTAGAATATTAGAAAACACCCCTACTTTGGTCCAAACCTCATCCCTACTGATTAGTACATGGTAATGCAATCTTTTTCCTCTTAATCTCTCTCAAAACTAAAAGAAGATTTGTTTATATATAAAAAAAATATAGCTTTTTTTAATGTGGTGTATAAACTGTTTGGATCAGCATAAACTGTGTTCAGTTTATCAGCTTTAGGCTTAAGCAAAACAAAATTCAGAGTTAAAAGATAACTAAGCGACATTTTTTTTCTAAAGTTTAAAGTGGTTGTAAAGACTGAAGGTTTATTACATTCATGCATTCTATGCATGAAGGTAAAAAACTTCTGTTTGCAGCATCCTCCCCAGCACCCCCCTAATATCTACCCAAGCACCATCTGCATCTGATATGCAGGGGAGCAGTGGCTCCGCCAGGGTCTCTCCATCTTTACTGGCTGAGACACAAGATTGGTTCCCACTGCTGTCAATCACAGGCAGTGAGGAGGGAGCAGGGATGCGGACACACAGAGGCGGCTCGAGAGCAAGCATGCATGAGTGCTTCTATAGCAAGCGGCATGCTGTGGGCCACTTGGCAGGGGAGAGGGGCCAGGAGCGCCGGCGGGGGACCTGAGAAGAGGAGGTTTGGGGCTGCTCTTTGTAAAACCACTGAACAGAGTGGGTAAGTATGGCAAGTTTATTATTACTTTTTTAAGTGAGTCTTTAATATAATTTTAAGAGGAATTCTATGAATTATTGCTTTAAAGATATGGAGGAGGTAAGTGTAGGACCTGATTTCTATCTCTGGAACTTGTAGGCTTGTTTGGTACCCCTTGCAGCAAAAATATCCAGGATCACCCCTTTTATAAACCACATTTTCTTGTTTTACTGGTCCTAACCTACTTTAAAATAGTGTGGCATTGTGTAAATAGGCTTTTATGAGATATCTGAATTATTACTTATGATGGTCTAAAATGTGTGTCCAATGGCTATACATGAAAACGTTTCTTCTTTACCACTGCTGTCTATAGGGGGCAATAGTATATTCTGCCCTGCCTAATGTTGGGGTTGCTTATATACCTAGGGGCCCTGCACCCTGCTATGCAACATACTGATTAAAGTATTAGGCTCTTCACAGGTCTGTGGGGTTTTCATTGGCTACCCTGCTGGCGAATAGCACTTGGGAAAAGAAAGCACACAGGGCTTCTAAATCCTTGAATTACAGTGCCTCGAAAAAGTATTCATACCCCTTAAAATTTTCCACACTTTGTCATGTTACCACAAAAACGTGGATGTATTTTATTGGGATTTTATGTGATAGACCAATACAAAGTGGCACATAATTGTGAAGTAGAAGGGAAATGATAAATGGTTTCCCAAATTTTTACAAATAAATATCTGAAAAGTGTGGCGTGCATTTGTATTCAGCCCCCTTTACTCTGATGCACCCTAACTAAAATCTAGTGGAACCAATTGTCTTCAGAGGTCACCTAATTAGTAAATAGAGTCCACCTGTGTGTAATTTAATCTCAGTATAAATACAGCTGTTCTGTGAAACCCTCAGAGATATGTTAGAGAACCTTTGTCAACAAACATCATCATGAAGGCCAAGGAACACACCAGACAGGTTAGGGATAAAGTTGTGGAGAAGTTTAAAGCAGGGATAGGTCATAAAAAAATATCCCAAGCTTTGAACAGCACTGTTCAATCCATCATCTGAAAATGGAAAGAGTATGGCACAACTGCAAACCTACCAAGACATGGCCGTCCACCTAAACTCACAGGCCGGGCAAGGAGAGCATTCATCAGAGAAGCAGCCAAGATTCACATGGTAACTCTGGAGGAGCTGCAGAGATCCACAGCTCAGGTGGGAGAATCTGTTCTCAGTACAACTATTAGTCATGTACTTCACAAATCTGGCCTGTATGGAAGAGTGGCAAGAAGAAAGCCATTGTTGAAAGAAAGCCATAAGAAGTCCCATTTGCAGTTTGCGAGAAGCCATGTGGGGGACACAGTAAACAAGTGGAAAAAGGTGCTCTGGTCAGGTGAGACCAAAATTGAAAAAGCAAAATGCAGGGCTATCTTAGAAGAAAGCCTGTTAGAGTCTGCAAAAGATGAGACTGGGGTGAAGGTTCACCTTCCAGCAGGACAACGCCCCTAAACATACAGACAGAGCTATAATGGAATTGTTTAGATCACAGCATATTCATGTGTTAGAATGGCCCAGTCAAAGTCCAGACCTAAATCCCATTGAGAATCTGTGGCAAGACTTGAAAATTGCTGTTCACAGATGCTCTCCATCCAAACTGACAGAACTTGAGCTATTTTGCAAAGAAGAATGGGCAAAAATGTCGCTCTCTAGATGTGCAAAGCTGGTAGAGACATCCCCAAAAAGACTTGCAGCTGTAATTGCAGCAAAAGGTTGTTCTACAAAGTATTGACTCAGGGGGGCTGAACACAAATGCATGCCACACTTTTCACATATTTATTTGTAAAACATTTTGAAAACCATTTATCATTTTTCCTTCACTTCACAATTATGTGCCACTTTGTGTTTGTTTATCACATAAAATCCCAATAAAATACATTTATGTTTTTTGTTGTAACATGACAACATGTGGAAAATTTCAAGGGGTATGAATACTTTTTCAAGGCACTGGGGTTAAAGAGGAAGTAAACTCAGATTGGGTTTACTTCCTCTACATTCCTCTGCAAAGTAGATGCATAATGGGCTACTATGCTTTGCATAGTAGCCCATTATGTGTCACTTACCTGCAAACAAAGACTCCGACGTCCAGCGATGTCCCCTGTGCTGGCAGCGTCGATCTATTGCCCCTCTTCCTTCCGGGCCCGCGATCTCTAGCTCTATGACTGGCTGGAGTCGCATGACGTCACTCCCATGCATGCGCGTGGGAGCCGCCAGTCACGGCACGATCTCAGTGAAGAAACGACAAGGAGGCCGTTTTTTCACTGTGCATGTGCCGAAATGATGTTGGCACAGTTAGTATACTGCATATCTCCTGAACCATGCAGGTTTGGGAGATATGCAGGGCACCTACAGGTAAGCCTTATTATAGGCTTAACTGTAGGTTAAAGTGGTTGTCACGAGTTGACAACTGCTTTAAGGAGCATGTCCAATGCATATTATAGTGAAGTTATTCTAGAATTAAAATTACATTGTCATCTGCAGTATATACAGTATGTACAGGCCTAAATATATAATGTCCAAAATGAATTGTAATTGTCACAAGTAAATAAGTGAGTAGAAAGGATATTTTAATCCTTAGATCCACTGTAATCAGTAACAGATTTTCCCCATCTACTGTCATTTTCAAATGAATTAACTCATCTATGTTTAAGCTAAATATACTGTTCTTATACATATGTATTTATTGTTTTACCAGCAAAATTATTTGTAATTTTTGTCAGCCATCCTTGTGATATACATGTAGCACCCTCCTCCTAGATAGGTAGAGTAGGTAAATTTAGTTCTAGGCTCACTGTAATCAATGCAGCTGCATGTGGTTAGTTTAGGTAAATTTAGTTATTGGCTCACTGTAATCAGTGCAGCTGCATGTGAATAGTTAGGTCTGTTCTGTGTTACACTGGCTGCAGAGTTGACTGTTTTCCCATCTGACTGAAAAAGTCAAATTGGCAGCTGAATATTTATGCAGCCCTGGCCAATCCCTGTGGAGAGCAGCCCAGAGGGGCTGGCAGTGTGTGTAAGTAGCCTGTGATCTGGAACAGAAATGTCTTTTCCCTGAGAAGGAAATCACAGCCTAGGGGAGCTGTCTGTATCCTAGGCAATCCTGCCACGTGCTTGCGGTTCTTTAAGGCCTCAGCTGGGCTAACTGGAGGGCCTAGTTTCCTGAAAGTTGCTGAAGCTGACTGAGGCGCTTTTCATCTGAGGATCCAGTACAGACTGGTGTGAGACATCCTACAGACTGTGTACTGTTGCCACCGCTCTGGTGCTATAGAGTCAGCTGTGTGTAAAGCAGGGGCGGATCCAGGGGGGGCAACGGGGCAATTGGTCCCTCCAAGAAAATATTGAGCGAGAGGGACGACCGATGAGCGGGCCGGTGAGTGAGTGGGCGGGTAGGTCAGTGTGCGGGTCAGTGGGTGAGCGGGCGGGCAGGCCAGTGAGTGGGCAGGCCAGTGAGCAGACGACCAAGCAGAGAGATTAAATCATCTCTCACTGCCCGCCCTGCATCACCGCAGTTCTGCTCTTACTGTGCAGTCGTGGGCAGCAGAGAGATTACATCATCTCTCACTGCCTGCCCTCACTCTGGTACACAGCCACTGGCAAGTGACAATCCACATCTTGTGACAGGTGACATGGCAAGTGACAATCCACATCTGGTGGCAGGTGACGGGACAAGTGACAAGCTGCATCTGAAGGCAGGTGACGTGGCAAGTGACAATCCGCATCCAAAGGTAGGTGATATGGCAAGTGACAAACTGCATCTAAGGGCAGGGGATGTGACAAGTGACAAGATGCATCTTGTGGCAGGCAACGTGACAAGTGACAAGCTGCATTTGAAGGCAGGTGACGGGACAAGTGACAATCCGCATCTGATGGCAAGTAACGTGGCAAGTGACAAGCTGCATATGGTGGAAGGTGATGTGACAAGTGACAAGCTGCCTCTGGTGGCAGGCGATATGGCAAGTGACAAGCTGCATCTGGTGGTGGGCGACGTGGGAAGTGACAAGCTGCATCTGATGGCAGGTGACGCGGCAAGTGACAATCCGCATCTGGTTGCAAGTAATGTGGCAAACAACAAGCCGCATCTGGTGGTAGGTGTTGTGGCAAGTGATAAGCTGCATCTGATGGCAGGTGACATGGCAAGTGACAAGCTGCATCTGGTGGTAGGTGACGGTGGCAAGTGACAAGCTGCAGCTGGTGGCAGGCGATGGTGGCAAGTGGCACGCTGCATCTGGTGGCAGGTGATGTGGCAAGTGACAAGCTGCATCTTGTAGTAGGCGACGGTGGCAAGTGACAAGCTGCATCTGGTGGCAGGCGACAGTGACAAGTGACACACTCGGGGCTCCCACTGATTCTGCATTATGAAGTGAGTGGTCAGTTGAACTATTTCATTTTATATTACAATGTAATATTAGAAATAATATGTATCAATCATCCTAACACCATATCAACCATGGTGCCGTGATGATTGAAGCTCCAACACCTGCCAATAACATAAATTGCCCATGAAAAACCTTATTTTCTGGCAGTGTCCCTCCAAAGACTTGACTCTGGATCCGCCCCTGGTTTAAAGGGGACATTGTGTCTGGTGTCCTGAAGAGCTCAGCCTATTTAACTCTTAGTAAAAGGATTCTTCTCAGATTATCCAAAGAGGAATATTTATATTCTCAAGTTACTACAAAACTCAGTCCATCATCTATTCGTATAAGGACTTGGCTCAGAGTTCTAAAGAAGGAAGTTCAGTGTCCTCACAATTGCTACTAAGCGTTACTGGAGTATCCCACAGTTACCCTACTCCTATCCAAGTTAAAGTTCTTCACTAGTGCATCAGAAAAGCATTTCACTTTTTCACCTTGGAAGAACACTTGTAAAAAAGCCTGAGACCAAGGAGAACCCCTGAAAAAAATCTTCATATCTACAACTTGCGAAACATTGGATCTGATCAGCGAGCTGTAGATATAACATCAATTAAACAGCATTAAATAATAGAATAAATATTAACCACCTCAATACTGGACACTTTCACCCCCTTCCTGCCCAAGTCAATTTTCAGCTTTCAGCGCTGTCACACTTTGAATGACAATTACTCAGTTATGCAACACTGTACCCAAATTACATTTTTACATTTTTTTCACACAAATAGAGGTTGCTTTTGGTGGTATTTAATCACCACTGGATTTTTTATTTGTTGCTAAATAAACGAAAAAAGACCAAATATTTTGAAAAAAAATTAGTTTTTCTTCATTTCTGTTATAAAATTTTGCAAAGAAATAATGTAAATTTAGGCCAGAATGTGTACCGCTACATATCGACACAAGTGGACTGCAAAATCTGGGCCGGAAACAACCCTGTCAAGGTGGCTAGTAAAACCCGGACCGGATTCCACCTTAGTTTCCTGGTTTCCTGTAAATGAACGCATGCAAAGTGAAACATTACATCCATCGATCACCTCTCCTTTCATAATGTCACATATTCCCCCCCCCCCCCCCCCCACTCAAGCCCCTTCCGGCTGAGCAACTGTCCCAACCAGACAATGGACATGGGAAAGGGCATCGGCATTATTTTGGAGTTTCCCAGCCCCATGTACCACTGTGAACTTAAATGCTTGAAGAGCAAGGAATCACCTTTTCACCCAACTGTTTTTCCCCTTGTTATCACACATCCATTTAAGAGGGGCATGATCAGTGACCTGATAAGGCCCATTTGATAGCTAAACATTCCTTCTCCACAATGGCATAGTTCTTCTCATGTCTGTTGAGCTTTCTGCTAAGGTAGACCACTGGGTGCTCCTCCCCGTCTCCTACTTGGGACAGTACACCACCCAGTCTCACATCAGAGGCATCCATCTGCACCACAAACTCCCCTGTGAAATCTGTGGTCACGAGCAACGGTTGTGCACAAAGGGCTTGCTTCAAAATTTGAATACCTTCTTTGCCTCTGGATTCCATTTAATCATGACCGACCCTCTACCCTTCGTCAGATCTGTCAGTGGGGCTGCAATGGTGGCAAAATTGGGTGTAAAATGCCTGTAGTACCCTGTGATCCCAAGAAATGCACAAACTTGCTTTTTATTTATAGGTTAAGGCCACTTTTGAACTGTCTCAGTCTTATTGATATGAGGTTTGATTAGCCCCGACCAATAGTGTAGCCAAGGTATTTGGCCTCTTCCAAGCCTATGGCACACTTTCTGGGGTTGGCAGTGAGTCCTGCTTTCCTAAGAAAATCTACTACTGCTTCCACCCGGGCAAATGGGATTCCCTATCTGGGCTGTGGATGACTACATCATCCAAATAGGCAGCTGCGTAATGGCGATCTAGTCTTAAGGTCTTATCCATCATTCTCTGGAATAAGGCAGGAGCACCATGCAAGCCAAAAGGCATCCGTTGATACTGGAAAGACCCCTCGGGGGTAAAAAACGCAGTCTTCTCTTTTGCAGACTCCGTTAGGGGTATCTTCCAACAACCTTTAGTTAGATCTAAAGTAGTTATATACCGGGCACTACTCAGTCTGTTAACCAGCTCGTCGACCCGAGGCATTGGGTATGCATCGAATTTGGACACGCTGTTCAACGTTCTGAAATCATTGCAAAACTGTATAGTTCCATCTGGTTTTTGGACCAACACTATGGGACTTGAACAGTTACTGTGGGACTCCCCTATCACGTCCAGCTCTAACGTGTTGTTTATTCCATTTGCAACTGCTTCCCGCCTAGCCTCAGGTATTCTATAGGGCTTTACATTTATGGGAACACCTGGTTCCATAATTTTGTCATGCTGTATAACTGTGGTCAGTCCATGCAGGTGAGAGGAAAAGTCACTATTCTTACTCACAAATTCTTTAATGTCCTTCTGTTGGGCCACTGACAAGGTTTCAGTTATGGGTACTTCTGGAGTCACAGGGGACATGTCCTTTTGGGGGGTTGGCATTACCAGTAAAGTCTCTCTGTTCTACCAAGGTTTCAAGAGATTAATGTGATATATTTGCTCTGGTTTCCTTTTCCCTGGCTGGTAAACTTTGTAGTTTATCTCCCCTAATCTTTCCATAATTTCAAAGGGACCTTGCCATTTTCCTTGGAATTTACTCTCAACTGGGGGGACTAGTACCAGCACTCTATCACCAGTGCTGTAGACACGGTCTTGGCATCCCAATTATTAACCCTTCTCTGGGCCTCCTGTGTTTCCACCATATGTTCACGTACAAGTGGCATGACAGCAGCAATTCTATCTTGTATCAGTGAGATTTGCTCAATGACGTTTCTATAAGGCATGGTCGCTCCCTCCCACATTTCTTTTGCAAGAAAGCAAACCACTGGGATGCCTACCATACAGTAGTTCAAAAGGGGAATAACCTGTAGATGCCTGAGGTACCTCTCGTATGGCAAACATGAGGTATGGCAGCAAAAAATCCCAATTTCTCCCATCTTTGTCCACCGCCTTTTTTAACATGCTTTTGAGCATTGTTAAATCTCTCCACATGACCATCAGTTTGCGGGTGGTAGACAGAGGTACGGAGATGGGAGATTTTGAACAACTTACACAATTCTTTAGTGACTCAGGACATAAATGGGATGCCTGGATCCATTAATAACCCTTTTGTAATACCCACATGACTAAATACCTGGACAGGCTCTTTGGCAGTAGCCTTAGCTGAGGTATTACACAAGGGAATGGCTTCAGGATATCGTGTGGCATAGTGCAGTATTACCAGTATGTGCTGATGGCCCTGGGCAGACTTTACTACTGGTCCCACCAGATCCATGCCAATTCTTTCAAAAGGCACTTCAATTATTGGTAACGGTACCAGTGGACTGCGAAAATAGGGCGATGGCACAGAATACTGACACTGGGCATGACTCACAATATTCTTTAACATCTTCATATAACCCGGGCCAAAAGAATCTCTGGGTTATTCTCTCTTTGGTCTTCTCTATACCCAGATGTCCACCCATCATATGACCATGGACTAAATGTAATACCAACTGGTGATAGGGTTTGGGAACCACTAGCTGCTCTACCTCCTTCTCCCCTTGCTTTAACACCTGATACAGCAATTATTTTTAAGAGCCATGTAGGGAAAAGACACCCCTATATTTGGTTTAACAGGTTCCCCATCTATAATTTTAATGTTTTCCCTGGCTCTATTGAGTGTGGCGTCTTTTAGTTGTTCCGTACAAAAATCATCTTTCCTGACCTCTAAGTCAGGCACTGCATTCTGTCCACTCTCACTATTAGAGTCAGAGATGATTTCTTGTTCATTACCCTCCAGCTGGGGCCTGGATTCCAGCTCCTCCTGCTCCCCAGCCAGTACAGAAAAGGGGAAAGGATCTTCTCCTTCCTTGGACACGCCAACTGTTTCCCTATCAATTTTGTAATCAAAAGGGTCTGGTGTGAGCGCCAGTGTTTCCTCAGTAGGGGGAGCGCTGTCCTCCCGACTCTTTCTGTTTTCCCATAAACTCCAAAAATGGGGAAAATCTCTCCCCACTAGGGCTTCATAAAGCAGGGAGGGTAAAACCCCCACTGAATGTGTTACCATGTATGCAAACAACCCCAATAGTGCTAGGGTGTAACTTTGCGGGATTTGCACAATAACCTTTGACTAATGTCAAACCACACTACCAGAATCTAGCACAGCTGTGATGGGCTTTCCATCAACTGAAATTACACACATTCATTTTTTTCCATGCATTTCTGACATGTTGCAGTACATGCCACCTGTGCAAAAAGAGACATTTGTTTTTACAAGTATGCATTATCACATTGCATTGGTTCATCATTTAGGGAACAGTTAGCAGCAATATGACCAAAACGCATGGCAGCAATAACATTTTATGTGTTCTGTACCCAGTCCTCTAAATGGCCTAAGAGACCTTCCTGACCTATCTGGCCAGTCTCTAGGTCCTGAGCCCATAGTCTCATTATCTGTGGCAACAGTCATGTCATTTTTCCCCACGCCCTTGAACCCTGAAACAGTCTTACCGGATCCTTCGGGCAATTTTTCACCCCTAGAGACATTGGAGTGGGGCACGGATGGGTTCAACAAGTCCTTGGCAGCAGAATATCTCTCCACCAGGTGCACCAGCTGGTTTGCAGTCTTAGGATCCCCATGGCTGACCCACTGCTTCAAAGTGGCAGTGAGCACCTGTAAATAATGGTCCATGACCACATGCTCCACAATCTTAGGGCCTGGCAAAGTCTCTGGCTGCACTCTTTTTTTGATAAGGTGTATCAAGTCAAACATTTGGGAGCGGGGTGGCTTGTCAGTACTGTATGACCACCGATGCACCCGTTGAGCCCAGACTGCAATGGTGATGCCCATGCATGCAAGCACCTCGTCTTTCAGTGTCTCATAATCCTGGGCAGCATCTGGTTAAAGGTCATAATAGGCTTTTTGGGGTCCTCCTGTCAGAAAGGGCATTAGCAGTCCTGCCCATTGCTCTTTTTTCCATCCTTCTCGAACAGCGACTCTTTCAAAAGTTTCTAGGTATGCTTCCACATCATCTGCAGGAAATAGCTGGCACGCACAATTTTCTGTTCCATCAGCAAAGGACTTGCGGACCCCTTCTTGAACTCCGCCAGGGCCTCCGCAAACTGGCCAATCATCTCCTGCTGGGCTGCAATGGCCTGGCGATTCACCTCCTGCTGGGCTGAAATGGCCTGGCAATTTTCCGCGTGCTGCTGGCAATCGGACTCCTGCTGCACTGCAGTGGCCTGTGCGAGCTGGCGGTAGGTTTCCTGCTGTGCTGCAATGGCCTGTGCGACCTGGCGATTGGTTTCTTGCTAGGTTGCAGTGGCCTGCAGCAGGGCTTTCAACACATCCTCCATCTTTCCACTTGTTTAGGAAGATGCCCACTGAAAATCCACCATGTGTGTGGGGTTAGCTCATTGGGGATCACCTTCCCTGGGAAAAAGGTAGTCCAAACGGCAGGTTTTCTTAAAAGCTGATTGTAGCCAATTTTATTTTAAAAGGTTGCATGAAAATCAAACAAACAAAACAGAAAAAAATTCTTTGCATCCAGGCTCTTACTAAACATTTCCAGTTTTCCTAACTGAGCGGTGAAGGGCTTCTCCCAGTCATCCACAAAACAAAGACAATGAAAACCTTTTGTTTCAGTCATAAAGCAAACTTCAGTTCAGCAGCTCTTTCAGGCTTGATCATTTCCTGAGTCCCAGGCCATAGTAAACCTTTGCTCAACTCCTGTTTATTTACAGTTCTGCTCATGATACCACAAATACATTTCTTTCACTCATGGTTAGTGTTTGGATGAAGCCATTTATTATTAATCAACTGTGTTTACTCTTTCTAAATCATAATGGCAAGGGAAACTACCCAAATGACCCTGATCAAAAGTTTACATAGCCCAGTTCTTAATACCGTGTATTGCCCCCTTTAACATCAATGACAGCTTGAAGTCTTTTGTGGTATTTGTGGATGGGGCTCTTTATCTTCTCAGATGGTAAAGCTGCCCATTCCTCTCAGCAAAAAGCCTCCAGTTCCTGGAAATTCTTGGGATGTCTTGCATGAACTGCACGTTTGAGATATCCCCAGAGTGGCTCAATGATATTGAGGTCAGGAGACTGAGATGGTTGCTCCAGAACCTTCACTTTATTCTGCTAAAGCCAATCACAGGTCGACTTGGCCTTGTGTTTTGGATCATTGTCATGTTGGAATGTTCAAGTACATCCCATGCGCAGCTTCCTGGCTGATGAATGCAAATGTTCCTCCAGTATTTTTTAATAACATACTGCATTCATCTTGCCATCAATTTTGACCAAATTTCCTGTGGCATTGTAGCTCACACATCCCCAAAACATCAGCAGCCACCTCGGTGTTTCACAGGCCTTGTTGACTTCTCTCCAAATGTAGCGTTTATGGTTGTGGCCAAAAAGCTAAATTTTGGTCTCATCACTCCAAATGACTTTGTGCCAGTAGGTTTAAGGCTTGTCTCTGTGCTGCTTGGCGTATTGTAAGCGGGATACTTTGTGGCATTTGCGTAGTAATGGCTTTCTTCTGGCGATTCGACCATGCAGCCCATCTTTCTTCAAGTGCCTCCTTATTGTGCATCTTGAAACAGCCGCACCACATGTTTTCAGAGAGTACTGAAGTTGTGTGGGTTTTCCTGCATCCTGAACAATTTTCCTGGCAGTTGTGGCTGAAATTTTAGTTGGTCTACCTGACCGTGGTTTGGTTTCAACAGAACCCCTAATTTTTCACTTCTTGATTAGAGTTTTAACAGTGCTGATTGGCATTTTCAATTCCTTGGATATCTTTTTATATCCCTTTCCTGTTTTATACAGTTCAACTACCTTTTCCCACAGATCCTTTGACAATTCTTTTGCTTTCCCCATGACTCCGAATCCAGAAACGTCATTGCAGTACTGGATGAAAGATGCAAGGGTCTGTCAGGAGTCCAGAAACTCATTGACCTATTATACACACACACTAATTACAAGCAAACTGTTTACAGTTGAGGATGGTTACCTTTAATAGCCATTCAAACCCTTCTGTGTCAACTTGTTTGCATGTTATCAGGCCAAAATCACCAGGTTATGTAAACTTTTGATCAGGGTCATTTGGGTAGTTTCTGTTGTCATTCTGATTTAAAAAGAGTAAACACAGTTGATTGAAAATAAATGGCTTCAGCCAAACACTAACCATGAGTAAAAGAAATGTTTTGTGTTATCATTCATATTCTCTGAAAAATGGCCAAGAAATCATAAATTCTGCCAGGGTATGTAAACTTATGAGCACAACTGTATACCACCTATTGATGGACATAAGTGGACCGCGAAATCTAGCCTGGAACCAACCCTGCCAAGGTGGCTGGTAAAACCCAGACCGGATTCCACCTTAGTTTCGTGTAAATGAACGCATGCGAGGTGAAACATAACGTCCATCGATCACCTCCCCTTTCATAATGTCAGTGTATATAGATGTTTATTTAGATACATGTATCTACATGTGTCATTGCTGATATTGTGAAGGATTGATAGCCCCAAAGCTATCTGGTGGCAGTTTGGGGTGTAAAGGGTTGATTAACTACACCCAGTGACAATCACCCTCAGTCTGTTGGCACTTACCGTATTCACAATATTTAAGGCTCTGGAGAATTTGCTCAAGTGATGAGCTATTCAAAAAGGAAGCCAATGCCTTGCGTGAAAGACTGCTATCCAGAGGATATTCTCGCACTCTTTTACGCAAGGCATTTAATAATGAGTATTGCTGTAATAGGCAAGATGTTATGTTTCAAAGACCTAAATCTACTCAGGACCACACAGTTCGTCTAATCAGCCCTTATACAAGGCAGCACAGGGTCATTAGAAAAATTCTTTGAGATCATCTTAAGCCTGTC
>BLSH010194925.1:148341-174445 GCA_018402905.1 Glandirana rugosa
TTTATTGAGTTGTGGTTCAAGTGATATACCTGGTGAATATATGAACATGTACAACTAGTATAGGGGGGAATTAGAGGAGAAAAGTTCATTAAGGGGGGATATGGCCAACATGTACAAGTATATAAGTGGTCCATATAGTGTACTTGGTGTGGAGTTATTTACTTTAAGGTCATCACAAAGGACAAGGGGCACTCTTTATGTCTAGAGGAAACAAGATTTCATCTACAAATGCGGAAAGGTTTCTTCACAGTAAGAGCTGTGAAAATGTGGAATAGACTCCCTCCAGAGGTGGTTTTGGCCAGCACGGTTGATTGCTTTAAAAATGGCCTGAATTCTTTCCTTAATGTAAATAATATAACTGGGTACTAACATTTTAGGTAAAGTTGATCCAGGGTGAATCCGATTGCCTCTCGGGGAATTGGATCACGCTTTGCTGGGGTTTTTTGCCTTCCTCTGGATCAACTGTGGGTGAAGGATTGTATATGGGATTATTTGGTTATATATAGATAAATGTTTTTTTTTTTTTTTGGTTGAACTAGATGGACTTGTGTTTTTTTTCAACCTGACTAACTATGTAACTGTAAAAATTGGTATTTATTAACTAATGATAATATCATTAAGAAATATGTGAAAGAGTTTCCTGAAATTACTTTTAAACGAGCATACTCTATTAGAAATAGGGTGACACGAAGCCACTTCCAAGATACGCAGGACGGTGTCCCGAATTCTCCCAATGGGACATGGAAATGCAGTGGATGTGACTTATGAAACACAAAAAGGAGAGAGGCGCACCGACCTTGTGCAACACCATAAGACCGTTTATTAAAAATAGAAATCGAGCATAAAATATACTCACAAACGGAGCAAAATCAAAGGCATAAAAGTCAAAGGCAGTGACTTCAGCAAAACTCCACCACAGCACGGGGTGAGCCACGACGGCGTCCTACGGAAGGTTAACGCGTTTCCAGGGCGAACCCTCTTCATCAGAGCCCGTGTCTTAGGCCAAGCCACTATGATTGGTTGATTCATCCGAGCGCAGGAGTTGTACAACATTTTCTTAAAGTGGATGTGACTTCTGCCATTGGATTTATGAGAATCAGACCCTTTATCTGACTAATGGTGAACTACATAGTGTACAACACTTTGTGGACTGTCAAACTATAGGTATTATCTACATAATGTTCAGCGAATGCGGGGCTTTTTATGTGGGTAAAACTAAACGTCAATTCTGGCATAGAATAAAATACCACATATATTATGGAAACAAGAACATTCTATCTACACCCATAGGCAGACATCTGGGTCAATATAATAATAGCACTGAGGTGGTTCGGTTTGCAGCTTTAGAAAGGGTATTAGAGAATATAAGGGGTGGGGAGTTTGATAAAATTATTTTACAGTGTGAGACACGCTGGATTCATCTCTTAAAAGACACAGAGAAACCTGGCCTAAATGAAGCTCTTAGCTACAAACCTTTCCTTTAAACATGTCCCCGCACCTTGGATTTATTCTAATGCTCCCCTTATCCTGGTCTTGTTAACCACTTCAGCCCCGGAAGGATTTCCAGCTTTAGGACCGGAGCCCTTTTTGCGATTCGGCGCTGCGTCGCTTTAACTGACAATTGCGCGGTCGTGCGACGTTGTACCCAAACGAAATTTGCGTCCTTTTTTCCCCACAAACAGAGCTTTCTTTTGGTGGTATTTGATCACCGCTGCGTCATTTCTGATCGCCGCTATAAACAAAAGAAGAGCGACAATTTTGCAAAAAAAACCCAAATTTCTTACTTTTTCCTAAAATTTTTGGCCGATTTATATTCTTCCTCATTTGGGACCATTTGGGACCATTGGCATTTATACAGCGATCAGTGCTATAAAAATGCACTGATTACTGTGTAAATGCCATTGGCAGTGAAGGGGTTAACCTGCAGGGGGCGCGCTAAGGGTTAACTATGTTCCCTGGGCGTGTTCTAACTGTATGGGGGACTGCCTATCTGGGGAAGGGAAGTTATCACAGCCTTCACGTAAAGGAAGGCTGTGATCACAGCCCTTCCCCCTCACACAGAGCGGAGGTCCGTGTTTACATACACGGACCTCCGCTCATTCGCTCCGGGGGGGCATCGCGGGTGGCCGGCGGCAATCAAAGCCGCCGCACCCGCTCCCTGGCCCCCCCTGGACACAGTGAGCGCGCGGGCGCGCCTCCGGCGGCGCGCGCGCGCTCACTATACACGTTCCCGCAGCCGCCGTCGTATGACGGCGATTTGCGGGAACGAGCCACTTTGCCGCCGTCAGATGCCGATCGGCGGTCGGCAAGTGGTTAAATATGGTGTGTTCGCTTTAATTGTCGTAACCATGTTATGTGGTTAGTCTGTCATGTATGCTTTCATAGATCGGCCCTGTTTATATATATTTTAAATAACACCACAGAAATGTCTAGTTGTATTTTCGCTTGTATGTTTTTCTGCTGGTTTATTTAGCTCCTAGGAGTGTGTCTCAGGGGCGGACACATGCGTTCCACACACACTGGACAGTGTGTTGGTAGTAGTGGAGCCGTTAGATGGATGTTAGGGGGAGGTTCCTTCTTCTTCTCCCTCTCCCCGTCTCGATTCTCCTTGCATTCGGCGCGCCCTACACTGGGCAAGCGCCATGTGTTGGAACACACGTTGCATCGTGCGTGTGACGTCACGGACCAGTGACGCCAATCTCCGCCCACCACGTGGGACAGTAACGCAATGGCGCAATGGGGGATTTATAAACCGGACGCCAGACCAGAGACATTCCTGGCAGCACAATCACCACACGGGGTAGCGGTCGTCACACTGGAAATCTACGAGGTACATTAAGCTGACATACCCTCTATGGATTCTTGCAACTACATTGTTGCCAAGACTACTAGTATATACTTGCATTGAATGTATTCCAGATTATGTCCATGTGGATAAGATACTGGGGTAGCAAGAGAGAGGACTGCACATTGTCACTAAACTTTTAGGTAGGTGTTTCCTTCCTTTCTATTGAATGGCCCTATAAACGCCTAAATACTTTTTTAGAGTCACTAAACAGAGTTACCATGTGTACTTCTAGGTTAGATTTTGGCAGTTTATTAATACAAGCAACTTTGGAATTTGAGCCATATGGCCATGCCTATCAGGTATGATTAGTATACATTTTTCAGTTAATTCAGTCCTTTTTAATTTTTTTTAATGTTTTTAAAATTTTTCATTTTTTTTTTTGTTATTGTTATTGCAACGTAATACTTGTGGTATAAGGGTACTGCACTTTTTGTGCTGTATCTTTTACCACAGTAAACAGTTGATCTTATATACTTTATAGAGACACTCTGTCCTCTTGAATTGAATCAGTGGCTTGGTGCTGAAGTTTTGGATACTCTAGCAACATCTAGTTTGGCCCACACTTAAAGGTACCAGCCTAGTTTGCAATACTAATATGTACTATCCCCCCTTCCCCCTTTTTTTTTTATATATACTAATATATTGCCATTACGTCATACCTAGATATCAAGTATTCATCCCCTGTGTCCGCCCCCCTGACTCATTTGCCCCTGTGTTCGGAGCTCCTATAACCATAAGTAAGCACGAATGTAATATGGCAATGTATATACATATGTTGATGTGGATATTAAATTTATATATGATGTATACCTTTTTATTTTTAGTCTGCAAAGAATAAGGTCCAGAAGAAGCACGCTTGCGAAACGCGTTGACATATTTCTACATTTGTGCATACAGTTCTGGTATCATGTATATGTATCAATTTCTGGCATAATGTAGAACTATGTATCTTGCAGAATCCTATCTGGGGTTTCTCTACGGGCACCCAATTCTACACATTCACACATATTTGTATTTCAATGACATAATAAATGTTATATTTTAACTAAATCCATTAGTCTCGTGTGTGCCTGCAAAGTCCACTTTATCATATATGGGGTTGGAGAGAGAGGGAGAGGGAGAGGGAGAGGGAGAGGGAGAGGGAGAGGGACTCTCTGCATGCTGAGTGTACAACAAGAGAAATCAAAGTCTTTAGGAAGGATGTGAGAAAGCTTGATTCATGCCTACAGGAAGATGATCTCTGAATAGATCAAAACCTGAGGGAACCTGGACCCAAAGGGGTTCCCGCTACCTCAGAGCCCAGTGGTTCAGATAAGGCTTTGCGGGAGGGGTAAACAGAGACCGACACCAGAATATCAATGAATGCAACATTCAATCCACAGTATAAACATGCCAGCACCAGATCGCCTGTAACCAACATAGACTCACTTCAGATGCAGAAAGCCCTGAATTGTATCAGGGATAAGGATCCTCTGTCGTACCCGCAGTTATTTAGGTGCAAGGCTATGGCTGAGAGAGCAGCTGCACAGAGGGAGACTGATCGCCAGCACAAACTGGAGATGGCTAGGCTCCAGCAGCAGAGACAGGCTCAGAACCTCAGATCCCTAGAGCACAGGGAAACCTCTCTGCCTATCAGCCAGACCACCAAAGGACAGTGACATTGATGTGTATCTTCTGTCTTTTAAAAACCATGCCATCAGTACCATATGTCCCACGCTCAATGGGCCCGGTACTTGACACCAGGGCTGCGAGGAAAGGTCCTGGATGCCTATGTAAAATTGCCAGCGGAGCAAGATAGCGATTATGAGGCTATAAAGGATGAAATCATCCGACAATATCAGTTAACCCTGGAAGTGTAACGGAAGTGATTTAGGTCCTTCTAGAAAGGATCTGGGGACTCTTATACGAATGTGGTAAGTCACCTACGCACCACATTCCGGCAGTGGACCAAAGGCTAGAAAGCAGACTCCTTCGAGTCCCTGGAGAGTGTCATGGTTCAAGATCAGCGCTTACACATCTGTCCTGCAGACATCAGACAGTTTGGAGAGGAAACCAGCATCTGCCAAAGCAGCAGCCAAACTGCCAGATGCCTATATTAACACTTGGGTGTCTGACCATCACAAGGCTCCTCTGAATGGCTGGAAAAGAGGGAAATCACCAATGGCAACCCCTTCTCCGCCTGCAAGCGGCTGGCACCTGCAGTTCTTGGTGCCAAGCCAACCTTGACTGACAACCGCAAATGTTACACCTGCGGAAAACCTGAACATCTCAGGACTCAGTGCCCTGAGCAGGAGAAAATGGCACCACCTGGCCAGCCGGCCAGCAACCCTTCCTCTGTGCTGTTTGTCAGTGGGAAACCCCAGGAAACCAACTTCAACTTGCAGCCATTCATTGTAGGCAACTGGTTTCCGCAACACAGGAAGTTACATTAGTCAGACCAGTGTTGATAGAAGAAAAATACATTATCCCAGAGAAGATTCTTACCCTCATCGGAGTTGGGGAGACCTGTTTCCACATACCCCGTGCATATGTGTTCATTGATTGGGGTGCAATTAGTGGAATTAGAGAGGTGGGAGTCTCTGAGGAGATCCCCACAGCCATGTTGTTGGCTGCAGATTTAGGGACCCTTGTTTCAGATTATGCACCTACTGAGTACACTTCAATGTGTAGTGCAATCAGCGCTGCAAGTAAACTCAAATTAGATATCCGACTGCTAGCTGAACATCACAGGTAATCAACCTCATAAAACTCAGAAATTCAAAACAGAAGCAGCGCAGTCATAAAAAAGAAATATAATAAAGTCCACAGTGTAACAGGATGTATTGATAGAATTCCCCGGTGATCAGATGGTTAATAAACACGGTGACACTTCCTGAAGGGCTTACCCGCCGGTGATTGACCTGATCATCAGCTAGGAGACCCTGTGGGGATTTCTCCTGATTGCTTGTTTAACTTCTACGCTGTGTGAGTAGACTACTTTTTAAATAAAAGGAATTTTTTAACGTTATGACAGTCTGCACTTAGTTTCCATCTTTCTTCTTATATGGTATCACTGACTACCTGAGCTGTGAGGAGTGGTGTTAAGTGAGGATAAAGAAGTCTGACTTTCTGGAAGTGATTTTCTGCTACAATAAAACGCATTTGACCCTCTAGTAAAACTGGGGTCGAATTGGAAGGTGAGCACAGTGGATGTTGGTGGAGGATTTGTGTCACCGTGTTTATTAACCATCTGATCACCGGGGAATTATATCAATACATCCTGTTACACTGTGGACTTTATTATATTTCTTTTTTATGACTGCGCTGCTTCTGTTTTGAATTACTGAGTACACACCCAAGTAACCCTCTGGACCTGTGTACAGATGTTGGGTTGATATCTGGGCAATCTGTGGATGGACAGAGGGATGGGAGGCTGGAGTGGAAGTACTAGGTTCTCCCTCTCCTAAGGAGGGAGAGGGGACCTCCTTGCATGTGACGATAACAGACTCATATTCAAATGATGTTACAAATTTAAGTGTTGAATGTGATGATAATGCAGTCAAGGTAAGACAGGAGATGTACACAGGGCTCTGCTACAACCTTTGCCTCTGATTGATGAACCTTTTAAAAGGGTGGCAGTGGATATCGTTGGGCCTCTAGCCATCCCTAGCAGTTCAGGCTAATGTTATAGCCTGACAGTTATTGACTATGCCATGCGTTATCCAGAGGCTGTGGCTCTCTCGTCCCTCCGGGCAGACAAGGTTGCTGATGCTGTGCTGGGAATCTTCACAAGAGTGGGATTTTTGGCCGAGATCATTAGCGATCAAGACCCCCAGTTTGTGTCTGAATTAATGCATGCTCTCTGTCAGAATACAGATACAGACGACGCATATCATGGCCAGTCCTTACTACCCACAAACAAAAGGCTTGTGTGAGCGTTTAAATGGCACCTTGAAACAGATGTTGCACACCTTTGTGGTATCCTAGGGACAGGACTGGGAATGATATCTGCCTCATCTGCTGTTTCCTTACAGAGAGGTGCTCCGGGAGTCCACAGACATTTTGCCATTTGAACTCCTATACAGACAGAGGGTAAGAGGGCTCTTGGACCTAATCCGTGAGACCTGGGAGGACAAAATTGCAGACTACAAGGTCTCTGTGGTGGATTACGCCATAAAATTCAGCTGTATGTTCTGTTTCCCCTACAGCAGAATAAGCTCCAAGCAGCATGGGTAGGCCCATACAACAATACCAAATGCCTGAATGATGTCATCAATTTGGTCAGGTTGGGAGAAGAGAGTAGATGGCAGAAGGCCTTTCATATAAACATACTCAAAGCCCACCATGAGCACACGGCCTATGTCATGCCAGTCTGTAGACGAGAGTAGATGGCAGAAGGCCTTTCATGTAAACATACTCAAAGCCCACCATGAGCACACGGCCTATGTCATGCCAGTCTGTAGTTGGCTGGAGCCTGAGGAGGTGGATCCACTGTTAGACCTGTTGGCTGACACCATGGAGGAAAACTTAGATCTCCAGATCAACTCACACCTTTCCCCCACTCAGGTACCTGGGCTAATGGGAGTGCTGGCAGTGTATCGTGGCAGGTTTACTGGAAAACCTGGGAGGACCCACCTCGCTGTCCACAAGGTGGAGATGGGCACATCCTCCCATTAAACAGTCAGCCTATCGTGTCTCTCTAAGGGTGCAGGCTGATATGAAAAAGAATGTTGAGGAAATGTGGCAGCTGGGGATGATTCAGAAGTCCCAGAAGTGCCTTGGTGCCCCCAGTAGTCCAGTAGCTGGTCCCCAAAAAGGATCAGACAACCAGGTTTTGCATGGACAACAGAAAGCTGAATGCCATCACCACTGCAGACGCCTACCCATGCCCCAAATTGATGAGTTGTTAGATAGGCTGGTGGCTGTCTGCTATATAACAGTCATGTATCTGAGCTGAGGCTGCTTGCAGATACCTCTGGCCCCTGAAGCTTGGGTAAAGTTGGCCTTCAATCACCCCATTCAGATTGTTTGAATTTACAGTCATGCCATTTGAGATGAAGAATATCCCAGCTACCTTCCAGAGAGTCATGAATGACTTACTGGAAGGGCTGGAAAACGTTGCCATAGCCTACCTGTTTGGCATTGCCGTGTTCAGCCTTACCTGAGAAGAACACTTGGTGCAACTGTCACAGGTTCTGCACAAACTGACAGCAGCCAATCTAAATGTCAAACCAAGTGTCAAATAGGCATGACTGAGGTCCAGTGCTTTGGACACCAGGTAGGAGGAGGCATCCTGACACCCGAGACGGGGAAGGTTGAGGCCATGCTGGTCTGGCCTACCCCTCAAACCGAAAAGCAGGTTATGTCATTCTTGGGGACAGCTGGCTACTATAGGAAGTGTGTGTGTAACTACAGTACACTTTCCTTCCTGCGCTCAGAGGGAAGACATCTTCCACCTGATAGTACAATTATGTTTGTTGAGATAGGACTTTAGATAATGTGCTGCCTTGCTGCCACTAATGAACTAGGGGTAGTCCAAAGGCACTGTAGCAAAGACAAGAAAACAATGGCGCACTGGCCTAGCGCATTATCTTTTGGTAAAATCCTTTAAAAAGTTAAAAACATACTCACACACGAGCAGTGAAATTGAGCATTACAAGCATTTGTGGAGTCCTTTCAATTCGTGGGGCTCTGGGGCTCTGAAGAAGAGGTAGAAACCTTGAAACGCATTAGCCTTTGTTGTGTGAGATACCAGACGTGCAGTACATGTCCACGAATTGAAAGGACTCCACAAATGCTTGTAATGCTCAATTTCACGGCTCGTTTGTGAGTATGTTTTTAACTTTTTAATTAAAGGATTTTACCAAAAGATAATGCACTAGGCCAGTGCACCATTGTTTTCTTGTCTTTGCTACTGAAACTGTAAGATCCTTGCGAAACCTCTGACTGACTGCAGAGGTGGTGTCTTGGACACCAGAATGTGAAAAGGCATTTCAGGCCTTGAAAGAGGTGCTGGCCAGCGCCCCATTGCTACAGGCTCCAAAATTCACCTGCCTTTTCCTAGTGCAGGCTAATGCTTCTGCCTATGGATTGGGTGTGGTCTTGAGCCAGGTGGATGATGCAGGAGAGGAACATCTCAGCCTCTACATGAGCCAGAAGTTGCTTCCCAGGCAAGTAGCATATACCACAATTAGAAAGGAGTGCCTTGCGATCGTGTGGGCTCTTCAGAAGTTGCAAATGTACTTTTATGGAGGGCACTTAACCGTGATCACTGAGCTTGTTTAGCAATATGATTTCAGAATCCAGCATAAGAAAGGCAGCACTCATGGCAATGCTGATGTGTTGTCGCGACATGCCGAGCCAGCAGGATTCGGTTGCATCAGGAGGTAAATTGCAATTTCCTCCATGCAACTACCTGAGGGGGGAGGTGTATTGGTTGTGTACATTGGGCCCATGAAAAGCTGTATGTGGCAGCCATTTTGCTTAATTCATCCCAGCCATTTTGTCAGAAGAAGAGGCATAGTCACAGTGACCTTCTGTGTGAGGCTGAGAGTGTCCTTGTTGCGTATCAGTGACAGCACGGTGTGAAGTTGACCAGTCATTTGTCACAAGCTGGTGAAAAGTGGTGTGGTCTGACCTGCGTTCATCACACCATGAGCTCCTGCTCTGTGCTCTTTCCCTCCCGCAGTCTGTATTCAGCCCTCCTTCAGCTCTCTACTCACAGTACTGACTGTCAATGCGCATTGAGAAAAACACTGAAAACAATTTTGGGTGGTATACAGCCGCCACAATGTTGATTTGCGGTGGAACCCCTGGGGACTTCGCACGGAACCCTAGGGTTGAGAAACTATGCCCTAGACCAGTGATGGTGAACTTTGGCACTCCAGATGTTTTGGGACTACATTTCCCATGATGCTCATGCAATATGCAGTGTAGTTGGGTATCATGGGAAATGTAGTTTCAAAACACTGTTTGAGCCAAAAGAGTGACGGTGTGCCTGACTGCAGGACAACTCTGGGAATAGACCTAAGGGATGTTTAACACTACAGGCTCCTACGAGAGTACCACAACATTTGGAGGGCTCAGTCTAGGATTTTCCCCTGAGAAATTGAAGCAGTTGATATTGGTAACTGATGGAAGAGACTGTCGGTATCTTTGTGTGGGGTTGTGTCAATTGTGAGGAGGCAATCGGTATGGCGGATTTGCGGGAAGGCAATCGGTATGGTGAAATGCTGTGTCACAGTGGGGAATGCCTACTCTACAGTAAAGACTGCTGCCAGTACAGAAGTATTTCTGAGTGGTGAAGGGGTTAATGTGTGGTGTGAGAACCAGAGCTTCTGTGAAGTCTGCCCAGAGATGGTGTGGTTACAGCTTGCTTCTATTCCCGTTATACTCTAAGCCTCTAAGCTGAATACAGAGATTGTGATCACATTAAAAAAAGGCACTTAATAATTTTATTTTATATATATATAAGTAGATTGCTTTAAAAAAAAGGCATGGATTCTTTCTTAAATGTACATAACATAACTGGCTACTAACATTTATAGGTAAAGTTGATCCAGTGAATATCCGATTGCCCCTCGGGGATCAGGAAATCATTTTTTCCCCCCGCTATAGCAAATTGGATCATGCTTTGCTTTGTTTTTTTTGTTGCCCTACTTGTGTCTTTTTTTAACCTGGCTAACTATGTAACTATATGTACCCACCTCCCACACACACATCTGCATCTCTGTAACCCTCCAGCATGCCATTGTACACCGCAGCAAGTGAACCTAGCACCCCGCACACCTCTAAGGCCCCTTAAACACGAGGCAGACCTGTCAGTGGAATTTACTTGCTCAGTGGGGGATGACTCCCCTGATTACCGCAGAGCAATCGGATAACATGTCTGTGTCCACTCCGCTGATGCAGAGTGGACATGGACACAGCACCCTGCTCTCTATAGGGCTTTGGATGGAAACGGAGCACCTGTTCATTTCTATCCGACTGCCATCAAATCCGATTCACCAGATGGATGGGGAATGAATCTTCTATCTGTCTGTTTTTAGCACAACCGGATCGAATGGTGACGGATGTTAGCGGACACATGTGCTAAATGCACAGGTGAACCCCCATCAGTCCGCCAGTGTGAAAGGGGCCTAACACATCTGTGCTCTGTACCTACTTAATCTCCACCTCCATCCCCCAGCACATATCTGTACCCCCCCACATTTTCACCCCATGGTCACTCACCCACATGTTGATGACAGTCTGTGGTCAACATCTCCCCCTGCACCTCAGATTACTAATGTTGCAGCTTAGTATGCAATGGGGGGAGGTGGGATGGTGAGTCTTGGCCCCACACAGCGGCACAACGCCTGGGCCCAGTCGCAAGTGCGACCGCTGCAACCCTGTAGTTCCGCCATGGCAGGGAAGACCAATTATACCCCAGGTGGAGAGCAAGGTGTGGCCAGTCCTTAACCCCTGCATCCTGCTCCAAACCTCTTACTGCCACCCATTTACCTTATGAATCACAAAATCCTATGTGGAAGATACACTCCATCCACAACTGACAGGGGCTGTTTGTCACATCCCCCCCCCCCCCAATTTGAGCCAGTGGGTTTGAACACCAGCTTCCAAACATTGGGTTCTTGAAGGGGTATCCGCATTTTTCTGATTGCAACCAGGCCGGCGCTCCACATTGAAAGAAAAATTTTGGAGGGCCAGGAGCCAACGAGTTTATCACCCAGGGCTAGGAGTGCTTCCCTATCTTTCCATGCTTTAATTAAATTTACCTGATAGATCTGTTCTTTCCCCAACATTTTTCAGTATTTCAAATATGCCTTGATTAGGTTATACATTTGGGAGCAGGGAGAACCCTCTGACCTAAAGAGGAACTGCGATCTGCTCACCTAATTTGTAATAAAAACATCTTTGCCATTCTGAAGCTTCCTCCAACCACTTTGCATATTATTTTATATATACTGTGTTAGAAATTCCTTTTCATAGTAGAATTGAAGAATCCTTAGCTTGAACAATATCTTAAGAAAAACGTTGTTTATTTCTTCACAAAGATAAGCAAGACAGAACTTACGTAGTGACATACGGTATTGTTCAGACATTAGGAGGAGAAAGAGATACAGTATCTCACAAAAGTGAGTACACCCCTCATATTTTTGTTAATATTTTATTATATCTTTTCATGTGACAACACTGAAGTAATGACCCTTTGCTACAATGTAAAGTAGTGATTGTACAATTTGTATAACAGTGTAATTTGCTGTCCCCTCAAAATAACTCAACACACAGCCATTAATGTCTAAAACACTGGCAACAGAAGTGAATACACCCCTAAGTTAAAATGTCCAAATTGGGCCCAAAGTGTCAATATTTTGTGTGGCCACCATTATTTTCCAGCACTGCCTTAACACTCTTGGGCATGTAGTTCAGCAGAGCTTCACAGGTTGCCACTGGAGTCCTCTTCCACTCCTCGTGGTCATCTTGGAGGTGTGTTTGGGGTCATTATCATGTAGGAATACTGCCCTGCGGCCCAATCTCCAAAGGGAGGGGATCATGCTGTGCTTCAGTATGTCACAGTACATGTTGGCATTCATGGTTCCCTCAATGAACCGCAGCCCCCCAGTGTTGACAGCACTCATGCAGCCCCAGACCATGACACTCCCACCACCATGCTTGACTCTAGGCAAGACACACTTGTCTTTGTACTCCTCACCTGGTTGCCGCCACACATGCTTGACACCATCTGAACCAAATAAGTTTATCTTGGTCTCATGAGACCACAGGACACGATTCCAGCAATCCATGTCCTTAATCTGCTTATCTTCAGCAAACTGTTTACGGGCTTTCTTGTGCATCATCTTTAGAAGAGGCTTCCTTCTGGGCTGACATCAATGCAGACCAATATGATGCAGTGTGCGGCATATGGTCTAAGCACTGACAGGCTCTGCATTGCTGCCTCTGCAGCAATTCTGGCAGCACTCATACATCTATTTCCCAAAGACAACCTCTGGATATGACGCTGAGCACGTGCACTCAACTTCTTTGGTCGACCATTGCGAGGACTGTTCTGATTGGAACTTGTCCTGTTAAACTGCTGTATGGTTTTGGCCATCGTGCTGCAGCTCAGTTTCAGGGTCTTGGCAATTTTCTTATAGCCTATGCCATCTTTATGTAGACCAACAATTCTTTTTTTCAGATCCTTGCCATTCTTTGCCATGAGGTGCCATGTTGAAATTCCATGTTGAAATTCCTGAGACCTTGTAAAACGAACGAGTCGCATGACACCGGGGAGGGAAACTGGCTAATTGGGCCCAATTTGGACATTTTCACTTATGGGTGTACTCACTTTTGTTGCCAGCGGTTTCAACATTAATGGCTGTGTTGAGTTATTTTGAGGGGACAGCAAATGTACACTGTTATACAAGTTGTACACTCACTACTTTACATTGTAGTAAAGTGTAATTTCTTCAGTGTTGTCACCTGAAAAGATATAATAAAATATTTACAAAAATGTGAGAGGTGTACTCACTTTTGTGAGATACTGTGTATATATAACAGATGTCACATTTTCAAAGTGTAGAGTTTTCTTCTTTCCCTATCACTTTCTAACTATCCATTTAGAATCATGTATTCTTATACTGTTTGTAAAGTCATGTCAGCACTTCACGAGAGTAACCCCTTCTCTGCATATATGGTTTGTATCTATAGTAAGACACATAACTCCTCCTAACATACTAACACAGGACTTCTGAAATAGAAAATACATACACAGCATAATGACTTTTCTGTCCTCTGAAAAAGACATACAGTAACTAGAGTTGAGCGAACCCGAACTGTAAAGTTCGGGTTCGTACCGAACTTTGGGGTGTCTGGGACCCGGACCCAAACCCGGACTTTTCAAAAAAGTTCGGGTTCAGGGTTCTGGTATTTTATTCCACGTGTTGAATAGCTGCCAAGGGCAGCCAATCAACAAGTGTTTCACTGGTTTGCCCTTAGAAGCCATCACAGCCATACCTACTAATGGCATGGCTGTGATTGGCCAGTGCATAATGTGACCCAGCCTCTATATGGGGCTGGAGTCACCATGCTGCATGTCATATGCTCTCAGGATAGTTTAGGGAGAGGATGCTGCTGGCTCTGTGAGGGACAGATTGCAGATATTATATAACATCTCATCCTGCATTACTGAACGATCTGATTGTGGACTAGGTAGAGATTACTAGTACTGCTGCTTTGAGGGACAGATTGCAGATCTAATAACATCTCATCCTGCATTACAGAACGATCAGACTGGACTAGGTAGTGTCTACTGCTTAGAGGGACAGATTATTGTTCTAAAATCATCTCCAAGTTCTACAGGGAAAGGTTCCAGATGTTGCTTTAAGGGACAGATTATTGTTCTAAAATCATCTCCAAGTTCTATAGGAAAAGGTTCCAGCTGTTGCTTTAAGGGACAGATTATTGTTCTAAAATCATCTCCAAGTTCTATAAGGAAAGGTTCCAGCTGTTGCTTTAAGGGACAGATTATTGTTCTAAAATCATCTCCAAGTTCTATAGGGAAAGATTCCAGCTGTTGCTTTAAGGGACATATTATTGTTCTAAAATCATCTCCAAGTTCTATAGGGAAAGGTTCCAGCTGTTGCTTAGAGGGACAGATTATTGTTCTAAAATCATCTCCAAGTTCTATACGGAAAGGTTCCTGCTGTTGCTTTAAGGGACAGATTATTGTTCTAAAATCATCTCCAAGTTCTATAGGGAATGGTTCCAGCTGTTGCTTTAAGGGACAGATTATTGTTCTAAAATCATCTCCAAGTTCTATAGGGAAAGGTTCCAGCTGTTGCTTTAAGGGACAGATTATTATTCTAAAACCATCTCCAAGTTCTATAGGGAAAGGTTCCAGCTGTTGCTTTAAGAGACAGATTATTGTTCTAAAATCATCTCCAAGTTCTATAGGGAAAGGTTCCAGCTGTTGCTTAGAGGGACAGATTATTGCTCTAAAATCATCTCCAAGTTCTATAGGGAAAGGTTCCAGCTGTTGCTTTAAGGGACAGATTATTGTTTCTTGGACAACATTAAAAAGTGCATCTACATTGCTGGTTTAAAAAACAAAAATATTCCAAAAACTACATTTGCGGCCAACAGTGCATTTCTTGCACAAAAATAAAAAAAATGTCTACATTGCTGGTTTAAAAAAAAAGAAATTCCAAAAACTACATTTGCAACCAACAGTGCATTTCTTGCACAAAAATAAAAAAATGTCTACATTGCTGGTTTAAAAAAAAAAATATTCTAAAAACTATGTTTGCGGCCAGCGGTGCATTTCTTGCACAAAAATAAAAAAATGTCTACATTGCTGGTTTAAAAAAAAAAAAAATTCTAAAAACTACATTTGCGGCCAGCGGTGCATTTCTTGCACAAAAATAAAAAAAAAAGTGTTGGCTACCTCCTCCTCCTCCATCGCCACTTCTAACCTCCAACTCCACATCCACCTCCATTTTTTATTTTTTTATGTGATTTTAGCTTAAAAATTATTTTAAGTTATTTCCCTATCCCCATTTCTTTGTAGGGCACTTGTTCGACTCTTTCCCCCATTTCCTTCCTTTTGCAGACCTCTAGGACTTGCCAGGACTTTGTTACAGCCATTTTTGTGCCTAAAAGTTTGGGTCCCCATTGATTTCAATGGGGTTCGGGGTCCGGGATAAAGTTCGGGTCAAGTTCGGTCCCGAACCCGAACTTTTTCCCGAAGTTCGGCCGAACCTGCCGAACCCGAACTTCCAGGTGTTCAATCAACTCTAACAGTAACCTTCAGAAACTGACATTATTACATTATAACATTCATATATATTTCAGAAACTTTTAACACTTAAAATAATATTAAACTCTAAATGTCTAACAATTCCCCCTCAATGCACGATAATCAACAAAAGTGCATTCATCTTAAATAATAAATGTCTCTGAAATTCTTTCTTTACAATACAAACAATACAATAAACAATAATAAAATTCAGTGTGTCAGGTATTGTACATAAGCATTTTCCCAAAACTCTGAGATATTTTCCTATGAAAAATGTAACTATTTCATTTCATCAAGAAACTATTAATTATTATATTATTTATTAATTTTATTTAATACTCCATCTAAATTATAATATCATAAAAGATGTTCTTCCTTCAATTTCATAAATGTATTCAACTTCTTGAATAACTCTTATAACTTTGACCATATCATATAACTATTTTAATATAAGGAAGAAATAAATAAATAATATCTTTGATATATCAATTTATATTGCTCTGTAATATAAATTAATTAATAAATACAATTTCTTCCATTCCAGGAAATGTCAATAACTAAATAATTTCTTCAATATATGCCTTTATACATTATCATTGACACCAAACAATTATAAACATAATAAATAATCCATTCATCTGTTGATACATAAAACATAACTTTCCATTATTCATTTTTCATATTCATTTTTTATATAATCTATCCATGACCAGCAAACGACTCTTTCTATTTCCTTTTTTTTTTCTTCATTACGTATTATTTAATTCAACTGTAACTCTTGTTTAGACACATTAAATTAAATCCTTCTATTCCACACAAGCCTATATGTACTCTAACTATACCCCTTTTTGCATCTAGATATAATTAGCATCTTCTTCACTAAAAGTATATATCCTTTTTTTTTTTTTTTAATTAGGATACATAAATTCTATGTTTACAAGCCTTTATATGTGTTCCTATAAAAAATTAAGAAACCTAAATATAACAACTATAATGTAAACTAAACTAGTATCATCACTATTAGCTATTACCGTGATATAAATCTTGCAAGGATCTACTAAACTAAAAGATTGTGTAGGAGAAAGGATCAAACTTCAATGTCAACACAGAGTCACTGATATTTTTCTATTTTTCCTATTATGTTGTCAGTACCATCAATATTTTCAAGCGTTAAACACTCATATGCTCTTATATCAGACAATTCATAAAAAAAAAAAAAAATCATATATGAGAACCACATCCCTACTCCCCCTCTCATAATGAACAAACAATCAAAATGTCTGTTATGATGTAAGTCCATATGAATAAATCATTGAAGTCCAAGCAAAAATCATTGATAACATAATCAAAAAATAATGATGGAATCAAAAACAAAAAAAGTAGTAAATAGAAGTTTAGTTGTGCTTGTTTCATGGTCATGATAGAATTCAAAAAGTCCAGAAAAGAATAAAAATAATTTTCTTTCAATGTAGAAATGAAAGACATATCTAGGTGAGAAAATGAAAACACGTATCAAATTCTTATATAAAATGATATATGTTTTCTTAACCACTTCCCTACCGCCGTATTCAGAATGACAGCTGGGTATTGGTAATTTATCCTGACTGGACGTCATATGACGTCCAGCAGGATTACATGCTGGTGCGTGCCCAGGGGGCCACTTATCAGCTTTTCCTGCAGACCTGAGCAGTGGAGAGCTGATTGGCTGCTCTCCTGGCAGGGGGGTCTGTGCTGATGGTTTATCACTGCAGCCCCCCACGGATTGCCACCCAGGACCACCAGGGAGCCAACCAGGGACCACCAGGGAGACCACCCTAGACCACCAGGTAAGGGGCACAGTGCCCAATATGGATGGCACTCAGTGCCACCTTAAGATGCCTCCCTAGACCACCAGGGAAGTGACCCCTATCAGTGCATCTGCCCACCAGTGCCCGTATCAGGCAAATACTAAAGCTCTTAAACTAAAACTATAACAGGTAATTAACTCACCCAAGCTTTACCTTTTTCTTGAATCATCTTACCCTATTTATATGTAATAATACAATTGATACGTTCTAAAACACCCCGAGGACTATAGATGATAAGAAACATAAAAACTTTTCTGAATGCTTAAAATTGCACACATGTCCTTTATTACCTGTCCTACCATTGTCTGATTCCATGATTTGAAACCCAACCCCAATGGAATATGACATAAGTTCACAACAACTTTAGCTTTGGTAAAACAATATTATCTGTTGCTAGAATTACCTAATTAATTTATCAAAAAAAAAGAACTAAAAATTATATTTGTATCCTCCTTTAGCAGGTGGAAAAACAAATATAATCAATCAATATGGATTGCCAAATCCATCAGCAATAGGTACTTTCTGTAATATCTTGATTTACCCTTTTCCTTTTGAATTGCTCTAGAAACAAATAAAAAAAGATTCAGAAGTTTGATGACAAAGTGCTCTAAAATGAGTATTTCAGAATTGTTTTTTTCATTAGCTTAAAAAAAAAAATCAACCAATCAATCAATCAATCACCTGGATATGTAAACATGAATATTTACATTTAAAAACAACTCTATCCAAATGAATTATGTTTACAATAAATTTTATCTCCACTATCAGTCTTTACTGTTTCTAACTCAGACACGATTTCATAGTCCCCTTCTTTATCCTGTGACCAAATTCAATCTTATAAAATGTCATAAAAAAAAAACCCCACTAATTTAGTTTTAAGTCTTTGTCTATATATTATATTTCTGAAAGAAACTTGATCACGTTGAAGTAGTTTATTTTGAAAACCAACATGGCTCTCATACAATGTGATTGAATGAACCATGCTTGCCCTGTCACTCTGACAGCTAAGCAAATACAAAGCAAAAGCAGCCTCAAGTTCAGCTCCCAGTGAAGACACATATACAGTAATCTCATGCTGTAACAAAAAAATAAATTGCTGATCTGAAATCCAAACAGCAAATCCCATCACATATGTTACATTGTGCAATATCTGGATCCTTCTATATAGACGCAGGGCATTCTTTCCTGACAAATGTCCACTAGAAGTTGAAAAGGTGACTTTTAATTACGCAACCGTGGCTCTGTCCCTCACACTGCATCATTTCAGTCAAAAAGTATTTATCTTAAACTGACAAATCTTTCTCTTTAACATCCAATTACCACTAGACAAAGCTATGTGAACTGACACCTCTTGTTTTCCTTGTAATAACACCTTTAGTGTAACATAAGGTGTTTTCAAAACAAATGGTGCAAAACCCACAATGTGTCTGACCTGTAGCATTGGACAATGCACTCCTAACACATGTTTGTAAAAATACTGATGAAAAATTTTACACTTGCATGTAAAATATTTGAGAGAGATCTCTAAATCAATCAAATATAGTAAATAAATAAGGGCTTTCTTTAGGTCTTCTAATGATTGTATATAAGGTCTCTCCTGTTATTAAATATTTGCCCTATATCCTCAGTAAGCCTTAATAATTCATTAAAATTTGCTCAGACAGATACTTTGTCTGCAAAAATTTCAATGAATTATCGAGAAAAGTTAGTAAAGCCCATGCTTTTTTTTTTAAGAACAATTACTTTAGTAAGTAATAATACCTTTTAAATATTTTTTCTTTCTTTTTCTTGTCTATGTGTCATGTGTCTCTGGAAGAGTTAACACAAAAAATTTGTTGTGCTCTGCTCCACAGAAGAAATTAAAACTATTATAGGATAACTGACTAGGCTGTGTAACTGGATCTGTGCTCCCCTGTAAGGGTTGGTAGTACATTCATCAAATGTCACATACTTTTCAGAGAGTGATCTGTTACTGTCAGTCTTAGTTACCACACATTGTACAACTGGTAACAATCTCGTTTCTCGTTTTTATAGTTTTTAACAGATTTTGATTGTACATCTGCAAAAAATGGTGTACACTGCTTTTTAATATGACTTTCTTGATTATAGCAAAGACAAAGAAATGGCTTGGGAGACAATCTCGTGAAACTCGCAGATTGGGTCCTGCCCATGAACTGCGATTGGTCAATTCCCTGAGAAAAACTCCTCCCTCCTTACTCTTACCAGAAATACTTTTTGCAAAGACTTTTAACAATTGGCTTTTAGAAATTTCAGATTGAACAAAAATTTCATATTTTAATATTTTCTGGGTAGCCTTAAGCAAATTTGGAGCAATCTGCTACCTTTTAATTTAATAACCAAATCCAAGTTTTAGAATCTTTTATAAAAAAATGCTCATTCATTAATTCACTATTTCCTGCAACCACATCTGTAGGATTTTTGTTAAAAACATTAAAGCGTTTGTTAACCCAAAAATAAAAAAATTTAATCCTGTTCCCTTAACGCATGTTATACAGCACAGCCCTTGCGTTGTGTCATTTGGCCCCCTGTATCACCTGTAATACCTGGCTGATCCTGCCAGCTTCTGCCCTCCCCTCTCTGTGCTGACTCCAAAAAAAACATGGCTGCCAAGTTGTGATATCAGTCAGTGCATGTCTCCTTCATATGTAGCCTGTTCTGTGTCTCCAGTCTGCTCTCTCCCCCCTCCCCTCTCTGAGTGTCAGCTCCGATCTCCACTCCTGCTCTAAAAAATAGTTTTTTTTTCTATAGTCCCCTCTACTATAGAACAGTAAGCTCCACAATGGATGTCAGGTAAAAATATAAGCTGTATAATAGCTTACATCAGAGAGCTGTTTCAGCTCTCAGGTCATGGTCCGCTGGTCTCCTCCTCTCCTCTGCTTGTCTCAGCTGAAGTCAGCGGGGGTTTCCCAGCACCTCCCCCTGCAGCTAAGACATCAGGAGAGGAGACAGGCAGACACTTAGCTGAACGCCGAACAGCGCTCTGAAATAAGCTATTATACAGCTTATTTTTATAAATGAGATGCACTGCAGAGCACGGCTGGTCCATAAGGGGCAAGAAAAAAAAAGTCAGCTCGACCTCCTAAAGGAGGCGCCAGTATATTTACTTCAATACAGCAAGTAGTGAGCCTATTGGCCAGTCTTAAAAGTGAAAGTAAGTTCACCAAAGAGGCACACATACTTTTCACGAATTGGCTGCCCTGAGCACTGGATTACCAGTGATTGGTGTGGTGGGCGGGGGCGGGACTGTGCAGCAAAAGACACGGAGAGATGGCAGTGCTGAGCTGACATGGAGCGGCTACTCCATAATCAGGTAAGGCACTGCAGCATTGTTAGCTGAAGAGAGCTGAACTGCTTTCCACATGGCAGTGTCAGTTGCAGCCCGTGGAGAGGGGGGTATGGGGGTTGTTGTAATGTTAGTTCTTGTCTAAAACTCCCCACGGGCTCCAGCCGACACTGCCATGTGGAGAGCAGTTCTGATCTGCAGCTAGATAGGAACTAATGGAGCATCCGAGCATGCATAGGTTGTGTGTGTGATACTGACCCCTGTATACTGTTACTGGATGTTGACCTGGTATTTTTTTTTAGATAGGCAACTCCTATCCTCATATTGATTAGTGGTTCCAAATTAATAATAACTACTGCAGTAGGGAACAGACACAAAAGATACACTCAGCATCTTTCCAAATAACTGTTCTGCTTTATTATGACGCAATTGAAGGTTTTTATACACATGATTATATAGGTATCACATTAATATTACAATTGTACTTGCATGGTAACAAGGGGTGTAACATAGGCAGGCTAATTCTAATCAGGACTCGAAAGAATGCAAACATGTAATGAAAACCTTATTAGTGCCGTGTGCACAATGAGTGCAGTGTGCAATACATACAAATTAGAATACAATTATATACAGAACTTACAAATTTCCTTTACAATCTCCCCTCTTTTGATCAATATACTGATCACTAACCATACCTGCTATCACCTTTACCTGGAACCTCCACATGCTTAGCTGGAGGTAGTCCTGGCCAAAGATGCAAAACTCCATTGTAGAGAATATAATAGCTTGTTTGCAGTGTCTGGTGTGGATCCAGGTGACTTTTGCAAAACTGTACATTAATAGATGCTGTATTGAGTCTCCAAACATTTCCTTATATATAAATGTCTCTTAACAATCCACAAGTCACCTGGCTTTCGCTTATGAGATCCTTCTACACTTAAGATCTGGAATTGGGGAGAAAACACATAAATTAATTTATCAAAAGCCATAAAAGATCAGCAACATTCTCTGTGATTCAAGTGGAGGCCTTCAGCTACTGAGACAAAAAATAAGCAAGTGACTAACACACTCCCAAACCAAATCTTATAGGGAGAGAGTTCAATATCTCCTTTGGGGCTTAATAAAATATAAGAAAACATTCAGGCAATAGGTCCGCTATGAGTAAGCGTCAGATATAGATGTGAACCTGGGGTATGCCACCTGTTATGCTCTGACTGTACCATTGCATGTGCTTTTATCAATAAATGGCAATCTTCTGGAGTGCGGCTGTCTGAAGAATCTCTTCCTTTACTCCATGTTATGGCAGAGCCTGCACCCTATGGAAGTGGCTACATCTGTGGAGTGGAGCCGTGGCTTTGAGCGGGTATTGTTTTCTCTTGTTCTACAATAAAGTCCAGGTAGCCGCACTCCAAATAATGCTTCTTTTATTTATTAAAAGTCCATACAGTACAAAAATAGAGCAAGACTGACGCGTTTCATGCCCCTCTCACGGGCACTTACTCATAGCCCATGGTATGAGCATAAGCTATGAATAAGCGCCCTTGAGAGGGGCGTGAAACGCGTCAGCTATTTTTGTACTGTATGGACTTTTATTAATAAAAGAAGCATTATTTGGAGTGCGGCTACCTGGACTTTATTTTCACTACTTCTGATAACACTTTTTACTGTGGCCTTTGCAGTAGTATTTGCCACTGGACATCCAGAAAACATGTCCATACAGACAAAATGCATACTAGTAAGATCCTGACTTGGGCACCTGGATATATCTTTTTGTAATCTCTGGAAGGGATGTTCAGCTTTTGGTAACACCTTTAGTAAGAAGTAAAACAAGAAGTGGTATGTTATAAACGACTGCGGTGAACCCTGGCTCTATCCCACGCTCATTTACTATGGCAGCCATAGCTGCTTGTGCTGCTGACACGGTCCATGTGTCAAGCTGAAGGAAAAGAGTGGCTGGCATACATAAAAGATCACCTCTTTCCAGAGTCCTGTTTTATAAGAAGTTGTCCCCTGTGGGGGGTTCTTCTTGTTCTGGGGTCCTTAACCACTTCCCGACCAGCACCGTAAATAGGCGGCAGCTGGCTTTGAGCGACTCTACCGGGACAGGCTATATTCCGGTATCATTTTTTTAGAGCTGGCGGTCGGCTATCCAGGGTAATGACTGATCCGGCTCGTGAGCCGCTCGGTTGTTACCCCAGGGGGCGGGAGGGGACACCCCCCGCCGCCTTCCACTGCTCTTCTCCGGCCTCCCATCCCACCGGGAGACCGGAGCGACGATCCGGCGCCTCCGCCGGCTGGAAGGAGACCTGATAGAAGCCGTAATCGGGTCTCCTTCGGTAAATTCCGGAAGCAACGTCACTTCCGGTTTACTCGGCGGCTAACGGCACCAATTTTAAAAAAATTTACAGTATTCAGAATCGCCGTTTTTGGCGATCTGAATACTGTGAAGTGCAAAGGAGGGATGGGGGGTCTTTTAGACCCCCCCAGCCTTCCAAAAAGTGTACCTGTCACCATATATTACTATCACAAGGGATGTTTACATTCCTTGTGATAGCAATAAAAGTGATCAGATTTTTTTTTTAAAGGAACAGTGTTAAAAACAAATAAATAAATAAAATAAAAAAATAAATAAATAATAATTTAAAGTACCACCGTCCCTGCGAGCTCGCGCAGCAAAGAAAACACATACTTAAGTCGCGCCCGCATATGAAAACGGTGTTCAAACCACACATGTGAGGTATCGCCGCGATCGCCAGAGTGTGAGCAATAATTCTAGAAAAAGACCTCCTCTGCTCCTCTAACCTGGTAACCGATAAAAAATTTTAAATTGATGCCTATGGAAATTTTTAAGTACCAGACTTTGTCGCCATTCCGCGAGTGCGTGAAATTTTCAACTGTGTCATGTATGGTATCTATGTACTCGGCGTAACATCCTCTTTCACAATATACAAAAAAATTGGGCTAACTTTACTGTTGTCTTATTTATTAACTCAAAAGACCGTTGCGCAAATACCGTGTGACAAAAAGTATTGCAACGATCGCCATTTTATTCTCTAGGGTGTTTGAAAAAAATATATATATAATGTTTGGGGGTTCGAAGTAATTTTCTAGCAAAAACAAAACAGTTTTTAGCTAGTAACCAACAAATGTAAAAAAGGGGCCCGGTTGGTAAGTGGTTAAAGTTTAAATATTAATCCCAGCTATACTGGGCCAGAACTAGGGTGGAATCTGTGAGTTTTACAGACCCAGCAATTGTCCGGGGCCGTAATGCAGCATCCTTAGTTGCCTGGTCTGCTTCCATGTGTGAGTTTTACTGTTAGTATGGCTACCTCAGCAAGAAGCTGGAAGACTGAAGACAGCCAATCCATTAACTTAGCATGCTTGATTGGTTTACCTGCCGAAGTAAAAACAACTTCTAGCCCTTCTAATGGAACCAAAAGCTCTCTAAATTCCCTACTATCTATATACGTATATACACTTTTGATAGCTCACCGGCTTTGCTAAAGCATGGAGCTCTGCTTGTTGAGCTGGGGAAGAAGATTCCAATGATTCTGACTACAGAGCGTCTTTTTGGATGATAAACTGCATACTTATTATGGACATTGCCATACTCGGTATAAAACCGGGATCAAATCTACAAAAAAACATATATCTGGGTTTTCAGGGAGTGTGTCCTGCACTGGGCTCACAGCAGCTGATTCCTACATCATTTGCTACAACTACTCTGTTATATTGGGGTGAACCCTTCATTACTGGGTCCAACTTGCATAAACATATTACAATGGCTTGTTTCCCTATCATGCTGTTTGTGTAACAACTCCATGTTGATGTTTCAAAAAGACACCTTTTTCCTGGCAAAATAATAATTTCTCATTGCTTGCTCTGTTGTTAGTTTTAGCTAAATAACACAAGTCCTTAGTTACATTTGACATTATTTTCCTGATGTCATAACATAATAGATGATAACAATACCCTGCACTCATTTAGACATGTCCATAAATCTAAAGTATTCTTATGCTTATAACACTGCACTTACAAGGAAAAGGGGCACATCATTTCACAATCCACTCATTCTGCTTTGGATTTCAAAAATAAAAATAAATAAAAACAAACGTACCAACAATCTGTATATGACAGAACAGAAAGCCCTGGGCCAGATCAAAAACTATAAAACAGCTGGCTGCAGGTGGCATCTATCCTAACAGGGTGTGTGGACTTGATGTGATGGGTTCTGTTATATTTAAATTGTATTAATTACTCACATAATGGACCGCACATCAAGTTATTACCAGACCTTTAGATTTCATTTTTGTAGGAAAACTTCTTATGTATCCCATCCACCTTAGTTAAATATTATTGCAGCTGTATTACAATTTACAACCTCATCTTAATCTTTTTTTTTTCTCTCAACAAGGGATTATTGTATAAATGTAAAATTACAAAATTGTTATCTTAATCTAAACTAACCCAATATTACAAATTTTCCCAATAACCTGGATTTCATTTCCAACCAAAGGTGGTCTAAACCAATTACAATATATCTATATTATTGTTAAAATTGTTAAACTCATATCAGAAATTAATACTCCAGTGATAATCTCAAGATCACACCCTAATTCTAATATATAGCTACAGATATATTTCCTTAAAGGAGGACATTTTACTTAATTTCCCCCTTTTTTTTTAATGCACTGTTTCCACTATCAAAGTATATAATACATGTTAAAATGTAACCTTCATTTTACCATGTTGGAAAATAGTTTCAAAATAATTGTGATCACATTGTTTATCATTAGATGAATTAACTCTGCACATTTTGTTATGATATACATGTAGTCATATCATGGGTTTCCTTGCCACTAGAGTTGAGCGAACCTCTGGAAGTTCGGGTTCTGCTGGTCTGTCCGAACTTCGGGGCAAAGTCCGGGTCAGGGTCCGGACGGAACCCGAACGATCGCACGGACAACGAACCCCATTGAAATCAATGGGGACCCAAACTTTTAGGCACAAAAATGGCTGTAACAAAGTCCTGGAAAGCCCTAGAGGGCTGCAAAAGGAAGTAAAATGGGGGTAAGGGTAGGGCAAGTGCCCTACAAAAAAATGGGGACAGGGAAATAACTTTAAATATTTTTAAAAAAATAAAAACATAAAAAAAGCAAAAATGGAGGTGAATGTGGATCATCTTCAAACTGTGTCTGAAAAGTATTAATTAACGGTAGAAGCCATATAACTGTTCTAAAATCATCTTCAAACTAGGGCAAGTGCCCTACAAATAAATGGGGATAGGGAAAATAAATTAAAATCAAGTAAAAAAACGGGAAGGGGGTGGATGT
>BLSH010194925.1:181574-207952 GCA_018402905.1 Glandirana rugosa
CCCAGTCATAGTGTCCACCCCATATATGTAGGTCATTGTCATATGTCCCCAGTCATAGTGTCCATCCCATATATGTAGGTCATTGTCATATGTCCCCAGTCATAGTGTCCATCCCAAATATGTAGGTCATTGGCATATGTCCCCAGTCATAGTTTCCACCACATATATGTAGGTCATTGTCATATGTCCCCAGTCATAGTGTCCATCCCATATATGTAGGTCATCGTTATATGTCCGCAGTCATAGTGTCCACCCCATATATGTCCCTCACGTCTTAATAATCCGTTCAACATAAAAACTCCTTATTAAAATAATAACTTGTTGTTGGTACAAGAGTTACTAAGGTTTTTGAGTAATTATAGTTTCGACTTATAAGATATTAATGAGTTTTTGGAATCATTGAGAACATGGTTGTTGTTCAATAATAAAATTATTCCTCAAAAATACAACTTGCCTAATAATTCTGCACTCCCTGTATATACCCCACCTGTGATACTGACGCCTGTATATTGCTACTGGATGTATATACCCTACCTGTGATACTGACCCCTGTATACTGTTACTGGATGTATATACACCACCTTTGATACTGACCCCTGTATACGGTTACTGGATGTATAAACCCTACCTGTGATACTGACCCCTGTATACTGTTACTGGATGTATATACCCTACCTGTGATACTGACCCCTGTATACTGTTACTGGATGTATATACCCCACCTGTGATACTGACCCCTGTATACTGTTACTGGATGTATATACCCCACCTGTGATACTGACCTGTATATTGTTACTGGATGTATATACCCCACCTGTGATACTGACCTGTATATTGTTACTGGATGTATATACCCTACCTGTGATACCGACCCCTGTATACTGTTACGGGATGTATATACCCTACCTGTGATACTGACCCTTGTATACTGTTACTGGATATATATACCCCACCTGTGATACTGACCTGTATACTGTTATTGGATGTATATACCCCCACCTGTGATACTAAGCTGTGTATAGTGTTACTGGATGTATATACTCTACCTGTGATACTGACCCCTGTATACTGTTACTGGATGTAAATACCCCACCTGTGATACTGACCTGTAAACTGTTATTGGATGTATATACCCCACCTGTGATACTGACCTGTATACTGTCACTGGATGTATATACCCCACCTGTGATGCTGACCCCTGTATACTGTTACTGGATGTATATACCCTACCTGTGATACTGACCCCTGTATACTGTTACTGGATGTATATACCCTACCTGTGATACTGACCCCTGTATACTGTTACTGGATGTATATACCCCACCTGTGATACTGACCTGTATACTTTTATTGAATGTATATACCCCCACCTGTGATACTGAGCTGTGTATAGTGTTACTGGATGTATATGCCCCGCCTGTGATACTGAGCCGTGTATGCTGTTGCTGGATGTATATACCCCTACTTGTGATGTCAAGCTGTATACTCCTGACACAATATGTGGAATACAGGGGACGGAGTAAGTGGATTCTATAAGGGGTGGGGCTTATGAGAAGTAGGAGGAGTCAAGGAAGGGCGGGGTGCCCCCATCCTAAAAATTCACCAGCCGCCACTGCTGCAGAGCTTGCTGTTCTATAGCAGAGGGGACTATAGAAAAAAAAAATTTCTTAAAAAAACACTTTAAACACCATGTTCTTTTCCATTTATCTAATTTACATACAGTTCTTTCCACAATCGCAAATAATGCTTGAGGTGATTGTAGCCATATTAGTGCAATTGTGCCAGAGAAAAATGAGTACTGTCCGTGATACTTTTTTTATTTGCACTAACATACAATTTTTCAGGACAAGCTTTCGGGGTATCTCCCCTTCTTCAAGGTCCAAGTACTGCTTGGACCTTGAAGAAGGGGAGATACCCTGAAAGCTTGTCCTGAAAAATTGCATGTTAGGTGTTAGTGCAACTAAAAAAGTATCACAGACAATACTCCATTTTCTCTGGCACAATCTCAAATCAATGGATGTTTCTGAAAACTTTGTTCTGCCCGTTGTATGTGTTTAGAATGACCATGTGTAATAACACATTTTCTGTTGACTTTTAGGGCTTAAATATTCATAATAGTTTACATGCAGCAATAAACTTATTAACCACTTCAGCCCCAGAAGGATTTGCCCCCTTCCTGACCAGAGCATTTTTTGCGATACAGCACTGCGTCACAACGCTGTTCCCAAACAAAATTGACGTCCTTTTTGAAATTTGTTTTGGTGGTATTTGATCACCTCTGCAGTTTTTATTTTTTGTGCTACAAATAAAGAGCGACAATTTTGAAAAAAAACCCAATATTTTTTACTTTTTGCTATAATGCATATGCAAAAAAAAATGTATTCATCAGTTTAGGCCGATATGTATTCTTCTACATATTTTTGATGAAAAAAATTGCAATAAGCATTTATTGATTGGTTTGCGCAAAAGTTATAGCATCTACAAACTATGGGAATTTATGGCATTTTTATTATCTTGGTTTTTTTTACTAGTAATAGCAGCGATCTGCGGTTTTCAGCGGGACTGCGATATTGCAACGGACATATCAGACACTTTTGAAACTTTTTTGGAACCATTGACATTTATACAGAGATCAGAGCTAGAAATAGCCACTGATTACTGTATAAATGTCACTGACAGGGAAGGAGTTAGTAACGAGGGGGCGATCAAAGGGTTTAATTTGTTCCCTGTCACAGTGTTCAAACTGTATGGGGAGTGGGAGGACTAGGGGAGGAGAGAGATCGCTGCTCTGATATACTGGGAACATACGATCACGCTCCTCTCCCCTGTCAGAATGGGGATCCGCTTTTTTACATTCACGGATCCCCGTTCTGTCACTGCAGAGGAGCGATCGCGGGTGGCCAGCGGACATCGAGTCCGCCTCACCCGCTGATTGCCTCCCCCGCTGGCCAGTGAGCATGTGAGCACGTCTCCGGAGGCGCGTGCATGCCCACAATACACGCTTCCGCGCTCGACGTCAAGTGACGGTGATTCGCACAGGAGAGCCATGTTGCTGTCGCCAATCCACGGCGGGCGGTCGGCAACTGGTTAACCACTTCCGTACCGCCGGACGTCATATGACGTCCTTGGGTTTGAGTGGTGATATCTGAATGGTGCCTGCCATTCAGATACCGTTTTTTTCAGCAGGCGATTCCCTGCAAGATAAAAGTGGTCTTAGCGGCGGATTCGCCGCAAGATCACTTTTATCAGCGGCGGGAGAGGTGCCCCCCCTCCCGCCGCTTTCCGGTCATCTCCGCCGCTTACTGGACCCGCCGGCAGCAGCGGAGATGATCCGATCCTCTCCCCCCAGTGTCTGTGAGCCGACTGAGCGGCTGAAGCCGCTCACTCGGCTCCATAACACGGCCGGCGGAAATGACGTCAGAAATTACGTCTGCCCAACGGTCTTAAAGAGCCCGTTTTTTTTTTTCTTCTGTCACTTTTTTCAGATTTTTTTTTTTTTTTGGATTTTAGTGTAAATATGAGATCTGAGGACTTTTTGACCCCGGATCTCATATTGAAGAGGACCTGTCATGCTTTTTTCTATTACAAGGAATGTTTACATTTCTTGTAATAGGAATAAAAGTGATCAATTTTTTTTTAAAAGAACAGTGTAAAAATAAAAAGTAAAAAGCAAAATAAATAATTAAAAAAAAAAAATAAATTTAAAGCGCTCCGTCCCGCCGAGCTCGCGCGCAGAAGCGAACGCATACGTAAGTCCCGCCCACATATGAAAACGGTGTTCAAACCACACATGTGAGGTATCGCCGCGATCGTTAGAGCGAGAGCAACAATTATAGCTCTAGACCTCCTCTGTAGCGCAAAACTGCTAACCTGTAGAATGTTTTAAATGTCGCCAATGGAGATTTTTAATTTGCAAAGTTTATCGCCGTTCCGCGAGCGGATGCAATTTTGAAGCATGACATGTTGGGTATCATTTTACTTGACGTAACATTATCTTTCACAATATGGAAAAAAATTGGCCTAACTTTACTGTTTTCTTATTTTTTAACTAAAAAAACTGAATTTATTAAAAAAAAAGCACGCTTGTAAGACCGCTGCGCAAATACGGTGTGACATAAATTTTTTCAATGACCGCCATTTTATTCTCTAGGGTGTTAGGAAAAAAAATATATAATGTTTGGGGGTTCTAAGTAATTTTATAGCAAAAAAAACTGTTTTTAACTGGTAAACACCGAACCCAAAAAACAGGCTCGGTATTGAAGTGGTTAAAGAACTTATTCACACTCTGATATTGGTCAATTAACCCACCTCATGCCTGTATTCCATATACTGAATGCATCAATTCCGAATAGTACAGGGATATACAGTTGTGCTCATAAGTTTACATACCCTGGCAGAATTTATGATTTTTTGGCCATTTTTCAGAGAATATGAACGATAACACAAAAACATTTCTTTCACTCATGGTTAGTGTTTGGCTGAAGACATTTATTATCAATCAACTGTGTTTACTCTTTTTAAATCATAATGACAACAGAAACTACCCAAATTACCCTGATCAATAGGTTACATACCCAGGTGATTTTGGCCTGATAGCATGCACACAAGTTGACACAAAGGGGTTTGAATGACTATTAAATTGAGTGACATCAGCTGTGTGCTGCTGCTCAATTGAGAGGAGTGTGTAGGAGTTTTCTATCAGGGGGCCGGACTGCGTGATTGACTCAATGGGGACGGGCAGGCCGCAACTCCCAATGCACATGCGCGCGGCGAGATAATCACCGCGCATGCGCAAGGGAGGGGGATGACGTGATACGTATCCCAGGCGGCCTCATAGAGCATTCAATGTATGTAACAGCTGCGCCAGAGATAAGAACTGACAGGGTGGCTGAGGCCAACCCGTTTCCGAAATATGTCATGTTGGATTGAGGTGTTTTCTGTATTGTATCTGTTACCATCTACGATCTATATGTGATTACCCCCCTTTTAATGCCATTGATTTTAATATAATATATATGTCTTTTCATGTACCAGTAACATTTTGTTATTTTTTACATAATCTATTGGATTAGTGCCTTTAAAGTCCCACCTCCAGGGGTATTTTCTGCTTGTACTAGCCAAAGTTAAAACAACAAAGGCAGAAGATATAATAGATGGAAAGTTGAAAAAATCACTGAAGGTTCGCTTTAAAGCTTCAGATATGTACTCAAAGGGCTTCCTGCCCATGTTTATTGGCCAGCATGTACAGTAAACAAAAGGATTCCTGTGCAGGGGGTAGGAAACACAGTCCCAAAACAAAAGTCTAGCAAAGTTTTTACGTCTTCTGGCTAGAAAATAGACCTCAGTGGGTCTGCTTCAGTCCTGTAGACATGTTACCTTACAGTCTGCTTGTCTCCTTTCTCAACACCAACCACATATTAACCCAGAGAAGACAAATTATACCGCAGTTGAGGAGCAAAGTGTGGCCAGTCCTTAACCCCCTGCATCCTGCTGAAAACCTCTTACTGCCACCCACTTACCATATGAACCGCAAAATCCTATGTGGCAGTACACTCCATCCACAACTGACAAGGGCTGTTTGTCACAATATACACAAATGTTTTGCCTTTCTTTTCTTTTAAAAAAAATGAGTTGTTTTACAAGGCAAGGGATCATATATACATTAAAAGCTCACTTCTGTATATGTTTTTTCTCAGGTTGTAACTGCTACAGGCACTCTTGCACTGGGGATCAACATGCCGTGCAAATCTGTGGTTTTTTTGCATGATTCAATTTACCTGGATGCTTTGAACTATAGACAGGTAATTTACACTGACTAATCAGTTTTATTTAAGACATTTTAGGGCAACGTCACACATTATCATTTAAGGCACACTACAAAAAATGTATTCATTTTAAATGGGTAGAGGGTTGACCTTTTTACAGCATATGATTATCAGGTCCAAAAGCTTAGACCGCATTCACACTGCAATTGTCAAACCTGGGTTTATATGTGTGTAGAGGGCATTTCAAAAAGCAAATAAACGAATGTAATAATGTTCAATGGTGCCATTCATACTACTTGCTTATAGGTGCGGTCAGTTTATCTGCATTTAGGCTTCATGCACTATTGCATTTCATGCATTTCAATTGATCTAAAACGTCCAAAAACGTTGGGGATTGACGTTTTTGAGCGTTTTTGGGCGTTTTTGGACGTTTTTAAGCTTTTGAACGTTTTTACAGCTGAAAAACGTCCAAAAACACCCTCAGGTCTTGGGTTTTTTTACAGCTCAAAAACATCACTGCTAAAAACAGCTGATAACAGCCTATGTGTGCATGAACACATAGGATAACATGATGGAGGGTTTATTGACTGTAGAAAAAAACGTCTGCAGCTGAAAACAGCTGCTGAAAACAGTCAAAAAAACGTCCTGTGTGCATGAGGCCTTAGAGAAAATAGGATTTTGTGTATCCAGCATCTAAACGCTGAGCTTCCGCCACCCTTCCCAGCGACATCTGCCACAGCACAAGGCACGCAGGTGGGATAGCGGAGCCCAGTGTACCTGGTGGGGGGCTGGAGTGAGGGGGAAGGGGGTACATTGTGGCGGTAGTGGAAGTGATATCACTTCCTAATTTATGCTGACAGTCCGCTTTACTACTGATTGCTATAGCAAAAAAAACACATGTCTGCAGCACTGTTAAATAAGGATGGGCATGGGCTTGTTTGGAACCGAACGTGCCCGAGCCCATCAGGAAGTGATCCCTGCACTGCGCTATTCACAGGCAGTGAGACATTTCCCCGATGCGCTGCTTAATCCCCACATGTCCAGACATGACAGTGTCCCTGGCTCTCTGGTCCCTGAAATCAAAATCAGAGACATTCAGAAGCAGCTTGGGTATTCACTGCAGTTCTTTGCCGCCAGGCATGAACACATGCAGTGGAGATCTGATCCCTCCCTAACCCCCCATTAATGATCAGGTGGCTATTGGGGACTCACTCCTGTGATGACATCCCTGAGGCGTAACCTACTGCGAGGCTCGCAGTGATTGGGCAGGACTTGCAAAGGGGGTGTGGCCAGAGACTCAGAGGTGGAAGAGTGGATTGGTAAGTGTTTGTGGAGGCCCAAAAAACAAAGTAGAGATTACTTCCCTGACTTCACAAGTCAGACGCATTAATTAATCCTTTTATTCCTAAAAAATTATCCCTGATGACTGGACATCCCTTTCTTTGCTAGAAGGGCCATGTGTTGGAAGTCATGATTATTAACCATTTCAATGCTAGCAGATCCCTGGTGGAAATGTATGATTAACCCTTTAATGGCTGGATTAAATGGTTAATTTAATGCATTTCCACCAGGGCTCTCCTAGATAGGGTTAATCATATGCTTCCATCAGGGATCTGACAGCAATCAAATAGTAGATGTCTGGTAGCTGGACATAATTACCTATCAGGCTTTCCCCGCATCCAATTCGCATGACATGCGAATGTGCTCTCAATGGAGGCGGCTCACACATGTCCGAGGCAGCCGCAATCCAGATTGAAAAATGGTCCAGTTTGTGTTTGGGTCAGATTTAGGTGTGAATTCAGTCAACAATTTGGAATTGATTCACACCTGAACCAGTAAACAGATACGCACCGGACCCCAGGCACGAACCCACGGCTGCACATATGTGAACCCGGCCTCAATGAAAGGAATGTACAGCCAGCAAGGTTAATTGTGTCTCTAGCCACCAGGAATCTTACTAGCCTAAGATCTCTGGTGGCTAGAGACATGATTAGCCATTTTATTGCTGTCAGATCCCCGATGGAAGCACATCATGATTAACCCTTTCATTGCTGTCAAGTCCCTGATGGAAGCACAAGATTAACCTTTTTGTAGAACCACACCCATATTAAATGAATGCCCCACCCATAATTAAAGTGCATGGTCCCCCTACAGCAGCTTTCTGGACACACAGAAGAAGGTGTCCCTAAAAACGTTTTTTGAAATGTTGGGAAATATGCTTCCTTTTATGCATCTCTGGAACAATCTACAGTTCCCTCTTTGACCATGACAATCCAACAACTCTTGATGGTGCCACAGGTTCCAAAAGATACATTAAGATACATCAACTCATTTCTCCTAAAGGAACTATAACTTGCACACTCCCACCATCATTGGATGTGGATTTCTTCCTACAGCGTTGCATTCTAGCTCCCTTATATCAGAGCACCGAGTCCACAAAATACTAAACACTCATAACATACAGTGCCTTGAAAAATTATTCATACCCCTTGAAATTTTCCACATTTTGTCATGTTACAACCAAAAATGTAATTGTATTTTATTGGGATTTTATGTGATAGACCAACACAAAGTGACACATAATTGTGAAGTGGAAGGAAAATGGTAAATTAATATCTGAAAAATGTGGCATGCATTTGTATTCAGTCCCCTTTTCTCTGATACCCCTAACTAAAATCTAGTGGAACCAATTGCCTTCAGAAGTCACCAAATTAATAATTAGTAAATAGCTGTGTGTGATTTAATCTCAGTATAAATACAGCTGTTCTGTGAAGCCCTTGGAGGTTTGTTAGACAACCTTGGTGAACAAACAGCATCATAAAGGCAAAGGAACACACCAGACAGGTCAGGGATGAAGTTGTGGAGAAGTTTAAAGCACAGTTAGGTTATAGATAATATCCCAAGCTATGAACATCTCATGGAGCACTGTTCAATTCATCTGAAAATGTAAAGAGTATAGCAAAACTTCAAACCTACCAAGACATGGCCGTCCACCTAAACTGAACAGCCAGGAAAAGAGAGCATTAATCTGAGAAGCAGTCAAGAGGCCCATGGTAACTCTGGAGGAGCTGCAGAGATCCACAGCTCAGGTGGGGAAGTCCCATTTGCAATCTGCAAGAAGCCACGTGGGGGACACTGCAAACATGGAAGAAGGTGCTCTGGTCAGATGAGACCAAAATGTAACTTTTTGACCTAAAAGCAAAACGCTATGTGTTGTGGAAAAATAACATTGCACATCACCCTGAACACACCACCACCAGCATGAAACATGTCACTAATGTTCTTAGTAGTAACCCAGTGCAGGCCCTAGAAGAATTTCATCACCGTCTTACCACATTATATTCAGCCCTTGAGACTAACACCCAAGGCACTGATTCATTTTTGAATCGTCTCTCCCTGCCCAAGTTGTCTGCAGACCACACATCTCTTATGGATCGAGATATCCAAGTATCGGAAGTCCTCCAATGTATTAAAAGTCTGAAGGTAGGTAAATGGCCTGGACAGGATGGCTTCATGGCACTTTATTATAGGAAGTTGGCTGACGTTCTAGCCCCGCACTTGACAGGTATGTTTAATTCTGTTAAAAACGGCCAGGCCTTTACACCAAAACTTCTGACTGCCAACATTGTGATGATACCTAAACCTGATCACGACCACTCATCTTGGGCCAACTTTCTTATTAGTATAGATATGAAAAATCTGACCAAAATCTTAGCTAACCATCTAAATTCTTTCCTCCCTCGTTTAATTAAAAAAGACCAAGTTGGCTTTGTCCGGCAGGGACAGGCAGGAGACACCAGTTGGCGAATAATGCAACATGTAGCTCATAACTGTTGCAGAGCAACAATGCTTTTGTCTCTCGATGTGAACAAAGCATTTGACACCTTGTCCTGGTCTTACCTTGCGACTGTACTCTGCCACTTTGTCTTCAAAGCCTCCTTCCTGAGATGGATATCTGCCTTATATAATACCCCTCAGGCTAAGATTACATATTTTGGATTTAAATCGTCTCTCTTTACAATTAAGAGGGGTACCCGTAAGGGATGCCCACTCTCTCCACTTTTGTTCATTTTGACCTTAGAGGCTCTGGTTGAGGCAGTCCATTCCCATCCAGACATAAAAGGCCTCCATGAAGCAGGTTCTCTAAATAAGATACCCCTATCCGCAGATGATATCCTGTTGTCCTTGACTTTCCCTAGATTTTCGCTACCTGATTTACTGTCCCTCCTGGATACTTTTGCATTCCTTTTGGGACTCCATGTCAACTCTTGTAAATCTAAGGCAATGTCAGTTACTCTTTCCTCTTCTGAGTTGGTGGCCCTGAAAGAAGCTTTCCCATTTCACTGGCTCTCCTCTTTGCCCTATTTGGGTATCCGCCTTACCCCAAATTACGAAGGACTGTACCAGGTCAATTTTCCACCTTTATTCAGGAGACTGACCAACATGTCCTCTTGGACTCATCTCCCACTGTTCTGGTTTGGCAGGATATCGGCTGTCCGCTTGTCTTATCTCCCAAAACGACTTTATTTCTTTTGAGTATTGCCCGTGACAGTCCCCCCCTCACATTTTATGCATACATCAACACAGACTATTGAAGTTTGTCTGGGTTTCCTCCCAGCCCCGGATCAATAAACGGGTTTTGTACACCTGCAGGATCAATGGCTCTCTTTCAGTTCCCAACTTATAGGTCTACTCTACAGCAGCGAATATTGCCCCATTGGCCCATCTTCATGAAACATATCAACTGCTATACCCATCTCTTCCCTGCCTTGACTTCGCCCTATTCATCGCCCGATTATATTAGGACTGTGTCTTGCTCACTCCCTTCGACTGTAAAATACTAACGTTTGATGCCCTACGATTTTCTCACGATATTCCCTTACAAGAATACTATAGTTATCTGCAAATCAGACATTTTCTCCAGCAGCTGATAAAATCCCAACCTACCCCCTATGCTTTGACTCCCTTTAAGAGCCTTTGCAGAGCCCGACCACACTCCCTGGGACTTATCTTGCTAAGCTATTCATCAATATTCTCTCCTAAAAAGCCTCCATTGAGACCTTATCTTGTCCAATGGGAAAGGGAGTTGGGAAGGCAGCTTTATCCAGAGGATTGGCAAATCATGACTATTGCATTTTCAAAATGCTCAAAAAACATTCCCATATTAGAAAATGCCTACAAAGTTTTATACAGATGGTAATATATGCCGGTTAGACTTCCCCTTTTTATCCCAAATCATTCCCCACTATGTTTCAGAGGATGTTCACAGGAGGGCACTATGGCACACATTTGGTGGTCGTGTCCAAAGGATTGCAGGTTATGGGTTAGAATTTACACTCTTCTTCGCAATATATTTCATGAGTTAAAAGTGAAAGAAAGGCGCCATGTAAGTGTAATAAAGAACCCATTAAGTGTCACTGCCCCTTTAAAAGTGCACAAAACACATCACGTGAAAAAACAAAAGAAAGGTGATGGCGCGGACTAGGCAAATAAGTGATCAATGCACACATAACAATGTAACATAAATTCAACTATGCAGTATTACACCTATCATAATACATCCATGTATGACAGCACGTGGCACAATTGATGAAACAAGAAACTGGTGAAAACTGAAAAAAAAAGAAAAAAAAAAAAGAAAAATCCAATCCAAAGTGTACTCCCAACACCATGTGAAGCCTTCTTAATTAATCCATTGCAATATGTGACCGATCCACCAGTGTGTCACCCAAGTGAAGATGGCCACTCACCGGGCTATATTGACCCCTTTTTACAGGTAGATCAACATACCATGGCGGAAAACCAATTGTTTCCTCTGTGGCTGTGTCTTCTCCACCCCAGAAGCAGAGCAGGATGATAACCTAAAAATGACTCCGCAAGAGACGGTGGTAAAAATCTTATAGTGTAGCGATTTATTAAAATATGGAGATTAAAAAGTAGAAATATGCACTCACATTTTATAGTGCCTATAGCCTGACACTAGGTGTGTACAGCAGAAACACAGACGAGGTCTCCATTAGGTAGACCGTTATCCCCGGCTATAGTTGGAATGCATGCTATAGCCGGGAATGCCGGTCTACATGCTGGCATGCTGTCATATATGGATGTATTATGAAAGGTGTAATAGTGCATAGTTGAATTTATGTTACATTGTTATGTGTGAATTTATCACTTATTTGCCTAGTCAGCGCCATCACCTTTCTTTTTTTTTTTTTTTACACAATATATTTCATGTTAATCTCAAGAGAGATTCCTACGAAGCTCTACTTGGAAAAACAAGTGCCGAATTGCTTCATCCAGAGCGTCAGCTGGCTCTACATCTTTTTACTGCAACTAATGCCTTGTACACACGGTGCGACTGTTGTACGACCGCACATTCAACAATCGGCTGTTGGCGGTTGTGTCTAGCATACTGACATAAGTCAAGTAATCTGCCAACAAAGCCGAACATAGTGACATGTTAGGAGCGTATAACGAGGAAGTTCAGGTGAATGTGATTTGTGAATTAGGAACACAGGTTTACACGACGAGCACTTCCTGGATTCAGAGCATGCGTGTTTTGCACTTACAACTTTTGTTGGCCCAACTTCTGTACACACGAGTCAACAGTCATACAATGGCTTGTTGGCCAACAAAAGTTTTCTAGTTTGCTCAGTCAACTACTGTTGTACGACTGTCGAACGTCAACTGTTGTAATCGCACGTACTAACGGTCGGATTATCGTACAACAAGGTGTTGTACGACCGTTGTTGTACGACTGTTGCACCGTGTGTACAGGCCATAAGGTAACCATTGCAAGGGCATGGAAGACTCCTGTACTCAGTTTTGAGGTGGTTAAGAATCACATGAATGACATCATGATAAACGAGAAGTTGACAGCTATCCTCTCGGACACCCGTGGTAAATTCCTTTGGGTCTGGCAACCGTGGGTCACATGTATCCAACCTTCTAGATTTGATAAAACCCTTCTCACGATTGAACGCTTTTCTGGCGCTGACCCCGTGGACTCCTCCCATCTCTACTTCCTTTTCTTTTCTTTATTTCCTCATTCCCATTTTTCCTTTTTCTTTTATTCTTAACCTTCTTGGATCTGTTCTATGCATCCACTTTAAAAACCTACTAGGAGATAGTTATCCTTTATTTTAATTTTTGTTGTACTTCATTTATTCTTAACAATATATTTTTCTACGACAAATGCTTTAAATTTAGTCATGCCTAGTCCTATGTTGGGACACTCTTGTTCCCTTGTTTTCTGCAACGTACTTTGGATCTTCTGGATTTTTCAAACAGTGTCAATTGAACGATCCCTGTCTAGGGACACCGCGTATGGAACTGGAGCAGTTTTATTTTTCTTTTGTATTTAATTTCATTTGGCTTATTATGTGCTCTAATTTTCTATATATTGTTCTTTATCAGTTGGATTGCATATTAACCACTTAACGTGAATCGCCGTTTATAAACAGCGGCAGCTTTAAGTGGATTCATCGGGGTATAGCCTGCAGCTACAGGCTATACCCCAGTACTGTTTTTTAGAGCAGGCGGCCGGCTTTCCGGTGATAATGGCCAATCCAGCTCGGGAGCCGCTCGGTCGTTATCCTAGGCAATGGAAGGGGCCATCCCCCCCCTTCCGCCATTCTTCCCCGGCCTCCCGTCCCATTGGGAGACCGGAGCTCCGATAATGCACATCTGCAGGCTATGTGGAGTCCCTGTAGAAGCCGAAATTGGTTTAGATTGGGACTCCTTTGTACATTTCTGGAAGTGATGTCACAACGTCAGTTACAGTTTACTCTGCAGAACGGCACCGGTTTTAAAAAAGGACAGTATTCAGAATCACCGTTTTTGGTGATCTGAATACTGTGAAATGCAATGGAGGGATTGGGGTCTTTTAAACCCTCGATCCCTCCATAAAGAGTACCTATCACCATATATTACTATCACATCCCTTGTGATAGCAATAAAAGTGATCAGATTTTTTTTTTAAAGGAACAGTGTTAAAAAAAATAAAATAAAATAAATAAATAAATATTTTTTTTTTTTTAAAGTGACACCTCCCCGCGAGCTAGCGCAGCAAAGAAAACGCATATGTAAATCGCGCCCACATATCAAAACGGTGTTCAAACCACAGATGTGAGGTATTGCCGCGATCGCCAGAGTGTGAGAAATAATTCTAGCTAAAGACCTCCTCTGCACCTCTAATCTGGTAACTGTTAAAATGTTTTAAAGCGTCACCTATGGAGATTTTTAAGTACCGGAGTTTGTCGCCATTCCTCAAGTGTGCACAGTTTTCAACCGTAACATGGTAACTATTTACTCGGCATAACATCCTCTTTTACAATATACTCAAAAAAGTGATTTTTTCCCCAAAAAAATCACACTTAACCACTTCAGCCCCGGAAGGATTTCCAGCTTTAGGACCAGAGCACTTTTTGTGATTCGGCGCTGCGTCGCTTTAACTGACAATTGCGCGGTCGTGCGACGTTGTACCCAAACGCAATTTGCGTCCTTTTTTTCCCACAAATAGAGCTTTCTTTTGGTGATATTTGATCACCTCTGCGTCATTTCTGATCGCCGCTATAAACAAAAGAAGAGCAATAATTTTGCACAAAGACCCAAATTTCTTACTTTTTGCTGAAAAAAAAAAACCAAAAAAAAAATATAAAAAAACATTTTTTTTCATCGGTTTTGGCCGATTTATTCTTCCTCATATTTGTGATAAAAAAATCGCAATCGGCGTTTATTGATTGGTTTGCGCAAAAGTGGTTGCGTTTACGGATGATGAGAATTCATTTCTTGGGTTTTTATTTTTTTATTTTTTTTACTAGTAATGGCGGCGATCTGCGATTTTTAGCGGTACTGCGATATTTCGGCGGACATGTCGGAACATTTTGACACTTTTTTGGGACCATTGGCATTTATACAGCGATCAGTGCTATAAAAATGCACTGATTACTGTGTAAATGCCATTGGCAGTGAAGGGGTTAACCTGCAGGGGGCGCTCTAAGGGTTAATAGTGTACCCTGGGCGTGTTCTAACTGTGGGGGGACTGCCCTAGCTGGGGAAGGGAAGTGATCACACCTTCCATGTAGAGGAAGGCTGTGATCACAGCCCTTCCCCCTCTCACAGAACAGAGGGCCGTGTTTACTTACACGGACCTCCGTTCTTTCACTCCGGGGGGGGCATCGCGGGTGGCCGGTGGAGATCGACTCCGCCACACCCGCTCCCTGGCCCTCCCCGGACACAGTGAGCGCGCAGGCGCGCCTCCGGCGGTGCGCGCGCGCTCAATGGGCTCAATCTCGCGGCTGCCGTCGTATGACGGCGTTTTGCGTTATCGAGCCACACTGTCGCTGTCAATTGCCGACCAGCGGTCGGCAAGCGGTTAAAAGACCACTGCGCAAATACCGTGTGACAAAAAGTATTGCAAGGATCGCCATTATATTCTCTAGGGTGTTTGAAAAAATATATAATGTTTGGGGTTCTAGGTAATTTTCTAGCAAAAAAAAAAATGATTTTAACTTGTAAACAATTGTAAAAAAGGGCTCCGGGGCTTAAGTGGTTAATAAAACCCTTTGTAAGAGAAACATGGTGGTGGCAGCATCATGTTGTGGGGATGCTTTTCTTCAGCAGGGACAGGGAAGCTGTTCAGAGTTGATGGGAAGATGGATGGAGAAAACCAGTTAAAGTCTGCAAAAGACTTGAGACTGGGGCGGAGGTTCACCTTCCAGCAGGATAATGGCCCTAAACATACAGCCAGAGCTACAATGGAGTGGTTTACAGCAAGGCATATTCATGTGTTAGAATGGCTCAGTCAAAGTCCAGACCTAAATCCAATTTAGAATCTGTGGCAGGACTTGAATATTGCTGTTCACAGACACTCTCCATTCAATCTGATAGAGCTTGAGCTATTTTGCAATGAAGAATGAGCAAAAATGTCACTCTCTAGATGTGCAAAGCTGGTAGAGAAATCCCCAAATCGACTTGCAGCTGTTATTGCAGTGAAAGGAGGTTCTACAAAGTATTGACTCAGGGGGTTAAATACAAATGCACACCACACTTTTCACATATTTATTTGTAAAAAATGTTGAAAACCATTTATCTTTTTCCTTCCACTTCACAATTATGTGCCACTTTGTGTTGTTCTATCACATAAAATCCCAATAAATTACATTTACGTTTTTGGTTGTAACATGACAAAATGTGGAACATTTCAAGAGGTATGAATACTTTTTTAAGACACTATATATACTAAAAAATGGGAGTATGATTAACAGCTGCTAAAATCCTTGAAGACTGAGACACCATAAGGACAACAGTATCCAAATGTTCTATTAATATGATAACACCTATAAGGTGCACCTGGAATTCTCTCCTACCTAACAATACGCTAAAATGTAAAACTGATCAATGCTGATCAACACAGGTAAATGGACATGGTGTGACATGGAGTCCTAACACCTGATGGTGGTTTATATTAGAGGGCTGGAGGTTTGCCAAGATTCTTATGCAGAAGAAAGTAATAAGGAAAGAGCTAAGATTTCAGTGCCTGTTTTGTGAAATGTACCAGCTCATAGACACTAGGTGTGCTGGCACTGCTCTAGGAAGACTTGCCCAGCCCAGTCCCAGCACAGAACAAGGCAAAAAAACCTTGTGTCAAGATTCAGTGGTAGTGTACCCTTGTAGATTACCTTACCAATTCAGGGCATGGAGTCTAAGCCCCAGCCTGCTTTTTTATCAGGGTCCCTAATGGTGGGGATGGTCTTGCATCAAGCTGGGACCAGGTTGCTGCTCCCAGGTACACCCAGCTGAGGATGCGGAGACACTAACATATGCAGAGTAAAATGACAGGGAACAGAAGGGATTCCAGGAAACAAGCCAAGGTCAGGGCAGGCAGAAGGCAAGCACAAACGGTAGACAAAGTTTGGGACGGTACACAAAACGTCAGATACAGAATACATGTAATAGAAAGGGAACAGAAGCTTAGAGAACTGTGAAGTTGCTCAGGCAGTGTGGCCTGCACTGAGCACATGTGTATATATAGAGAGGCAGGCTGGGAGGCGACCCAGAAAGTAATAGAAGGGAAAAGGGTATAAAACCATAGTAGAGCAAGTGATGCCGATAGGTGACTAGAGAAGCCAGCAGCACATGTGAAATGAAGTCCCAAATCTAGCAATACACTGCTACAAGGAGGTAAGAATTTCACAGAAAACAGAAATCTGCAGGCTAGATCGTGACACCTTGTTTCCTATGGTGTCAGGTCATACAACTGCATTGTATCAGTGTCCTTATCAGAGAAACTGTTAAAATCTTAAGTGAAATTGTAATTATATACATATTTTTTACAAAAGCAGAGATACAGTAGATACGATACTTAAAAAAACATAATACCATATTTTTATTAGATGGCAGGTCGTGCTGGAAGAAGAGGACTGGATCTAGAGGGAAGTGTATACTTCTTCAACATTCCAGTGCCAAAAGTGAAAAAACTTATGAAGTCCAACGTTCCAGAGCTAAGAGGCCAGTTTCCTCTGAGTATTTCCCTTGTACTAAGACTTATGCTGCTAGCAGCCAAATCAGATGACAAAGAAGATGCTAAAGCTAAAGTAAGTTGTTAACACTGTTTAGGCTTTAACGCTGATTTTATGGAGAAACGGGAAAACCATTACTAAACTGAAAGTAAAAGTTACATTTTGGTCATTTTCCAAGCCCACCCTAAGCAGATGCAGGTAAGCAATAAAAATTACTTGGCCTGCATTCTGTGTGTTTTAGAAAGTAGATGGAAGTATCAAATTGTGGGATAAAGCTCTGAATATCAGCATTTATAAAACCGTGGAACTGAGAGGGAGCTGGGAAAGGGGGCTAACATGTTTTATGCTTTATCAGCACTTACTCTTAGACCCCATACACACTATTAGATTTTCTGAAGATTTTTGTCTTCAGATTTACAAAAAAACATATAATATGAGGTGTTAAACCTTAGGAGTTTTAATTTGCATGGAATCAGACAGGCCCTTGCACTACATGGTTTTGGTAAATCTGAAGACTAAAATCTGCAGAAAATTTAATAGGGTGTATGTGGTCTTAGTCTGCAAGGGTGCATATCCACCTCACATGTATTTGTGGAAAGCAACGCCCACACACACAGTTGCAAACAGGTAAGGACAATTGGAAACCTAGCTCCAGCTTTAAATAATGGTGTAAGCAGAAAACTGTTACAAAGAAAAAAATACTCCAAAAAAAAATAATAATCAGTAAATAGTCTTCATTAAGGCCCTGTTCACACCTAAGCTTTTTTCAGCTTGTAAAACGCTGAGCTCTGAAGCTCCAAAACGCTCCACAAGCGAAATCCCATTCATTTCAATGGCGCCTGTTAACATATTAGCATTTTGTGGCCTGAAACTTAAAAAAGTACAGGAGCTATTTTTGGCAGATTACAAGCGTTTTTTGGCCCCATAGACTTCAATAGAAATTGAGCTGAAATTTACTGACTTGAAATTTACTGACTTGAGCAGTAAAATGCTCGTAAAATGCTCAAATAGCAGCTCTCCACCTCTAATTTCCTCTCCCTCCTCTCCCCCTACTGCTCTCTATTGGCTAAACAAAAACACCCGAAGCTATAAAACGCTTGTAATACACTTCTAAAACGCTTTTAACCACTTGCCGACTGCCAACGGTTGACGGCGACAAGATGGCTCTGTTAGGCAAATCGCCGTCATATGATGGCAGCTGCCAGATCGTGCACTGTGAGCGCGCGCACACCGCCGGAGGCGCGCTTGCACGCTCACTGTGTTCAGGGGGGGCCAGGGAGCAGGTGCGGTGGACTCGATCTTCGCCAGCTACCCGCGATGCCCCCCCCCCCCCGGAGTGAAAGAACGGAGGTCCGTGTATGTAAACACGGATCTCCGTTCTGTGAGGGGGGAAGGACTGTGATCACAGCCTTCCTCTGTATGGAAGCTGTGATCACTCTCCTTCCCCTGCCAGGGCAGCCCCCATACAGTTAGAACACGCCCAGGGAACACAGTTAACCCTTAGAGCGCCCCCCAGGTTAACCCCTTCACTGCCAATGGCATTTACACAGTAATCAGTGCATTTTTATAGCACTGATCGCTGTATAAATGCCAATGGTCCCAAAAAAGTGTCAATATGGTCCGACATGTCCGCGGCAATATCACAGTACTGCTAAAAATCGCAGATCGCCGCCATTACTAGTAAAAAATAAAAAAAATAAAACCCCCAGAAATTAATTCTCATCATCCATAAACACGGCAACTTTTGCGCAAACCAATCAATATATGCTGATTGCGATTTTTTTTACCACAGATATGAGAAAGAATATAAATTGGCCAAAACCGCTGAAAAAAAATGTTTTTTTATATATTTTTTCTTATTTGTATTTTAGCAAAAAGTAAGAAATTTGGGGGTTTTTTTTGCAAAAAAGTCGCTCTTCTTTTGTTTATAGCGGCAATCAGAAATGATGCAGCAGTGATCAAATACCACCAAAAGAAAGCTCTATTTTTGTGAAAAAAAGGACGCAAATTTTGTTTGGGTACAACATCGCACGACTGCGCAATTGTCAGTTAAAGTGACGCAGCGCCGAATCGCAAAAAGTGCTCTGGTCCTAAAGTGTGAAATCCTTCCGGGGCTGAAGTGGTTAAAAAAGCTTGTAAAAAACTGCAAAAAAAAAAGTTAAAAACGCCAGTAAATCGATTAGCTCAGGTGTGAATGGAGCTAAAAAGATGTAAACTAAAAACAATATAACTCCACACATGAAACTAATAAACACACAAGAAAAAAAAAAAAAGTCTGCAACTGAAATATGCATCTTAAAGTGACTGTGCGTGTATTTGTGTGAGATGTTTATCAAATAATAAATGATGTCAACAGCAACACCAGATGAAAATAGGGGAGGATGCTACTCATAAAAAAATGGCTAATGTTCCAGTCAAAATTGAGTCCTCCTGTTTAGAGAAGAAGGAGCCGTTAAACTTCCTGTTTACTGAGGAGATTCAAAAATACCCCCCTTAGGAGAAACAACCTTTTCTATAGCTTGAATTATTATTGCAGAGAGATTGCCACCATAATAGTCATAAACCACTTCACGCAAAACGATGTACCTGTACGTCAGTCAGGAGAAGTGGATTTACCAGGGTATAGCCTGTACTGTTTTTCAGAGCGGCGGTTGGCTATCTGGTGGTAATGGCCGATCTGGCTCTAGAGCCGATTGGCCGTTACCCCAGGCAGTGGAAGGGGACATCCCCCCTCCTGCTGCCTTCAGCCGCTCTTCCCCGGCCTCCCGTCCCAACGGGAGACCGGAGCATCCATCCGGCTCATCTGCTGGCTGCGAGAAGTCCCGATAAAAGCCAGAATCGGCTCCAATCGGGTCTCCTTCAGGAAATTCCTGAAGCAACGTCACAACGTCACTTCTGGTTTACTCGGCTGTCAATGGCGCCAGTTTTTAAAAAAATTACAGTATTCAGAATTGCCGTTTTTGGGGATCTGAATACTTTTGAGTGCAGAAGAGGGATTGGGGGTCTTTTAGACCCCTGATCTCTCCATAAAGAGTACCTGTCATCGCCTATTACTGCCACAAGGGATGTTTACAGCAATAAAAGTGATCAGATTTTTTTTTTTCTAAAGGAACATTGCTAAAAAAATTTAATAAAATAAGTAATTAAAAAAAAAAAATTTAAAGTGCCCCCGTGAGCTTGTGCAGCAAAGAAAATGTATGCATATGTCGCGCCTGCATATGAAAATGGTTTTCAAATTACACATGTGAGGTATCGCCGCGATCATCGTTTGTTGCCATTCCACAAGTGTGCACAATTTTCACCCTTAACATGTTTGGTATCTTTTTACTCGAAGTAACATCCTCTTTCGCAATATACAAAAAAGTGGGCTAGTTTAACTGTTTTCTTATTTTTTTACTTCAAAAATGTATTTTTTCAAAAAATATTGCGTTTGAAAGACCGCTGCACAAATACCATGTGACATAAAATATTGCAATTTTATTTTCTTTATTGCAATTTTATTCTCCAGTGTTTGCTAAAAAATCTATATGTTTGGGGGTTCTAAGTAATTTTCTAGAAAAAAATACTGATTTTAATTTGTAAACAAGTGTAAAAAAGGGCTCCGGGCTGAAGTGTTTAAAATGTTTAGCGACATTTGTAGAACGATTTTGCTCAATGCTATATACAGTATATGATGTGACATTATGAAAGGCGAGGTGATCTCTGGATATTATGTTTCACCTCGCATGCGTTAATTTACAGGAAACTAAGGTGAAATCTGGTCCGGGTTTTACCAGCCACCTTGGTAGGGTTGGTTCCCAGACCAGATTTTGCGGTCTACTTATGTCCACCAACAGGTGGTATAAAAGAAGCAAGACTGGAGCAGAGAATTGCTCTTGGCCTGGGACTCGGGAAGCCGACATCTTGAGAGAGCTGCAGAACTGAAGTTTTGCTTTGTGACTAAAACAAAAGGTTTGCATTATCTTTGTTTTGTGGGTGACTGGGAGAAGCCCTGAGTTAGGAGCATGGAAATGTTTAGTAAGAGCCTGGATGGCAAGGATTTATTTTCTGTTTTGTTTGATTTTTCATGCAACCTTTTAAATAAAACTGGCTACAAGTCAGCTTTTAAGAAAGACCTGCTGTCTGGACTACCTTTTTCCCAAGGAAGGTGATCCCCACTTGAGCTAAGGATGCGGGCATCTTCCTGAACAAGTGGAAAGATGGAGGATGTGTTAAAAGCCCTGCTGCAGGCCACTGCAACGCAGCACGAAACCAATCGCCAGGTCGCCCAGGCCACTGCAGCACAGCAGGAGGCAAATCGTCAGCAGCTGGAGGTGAATCGCTAGGCCATTGCAGCCCAGCAGGAGGTGAATCACCAGGCCATTGCAGCCCAGCAGGAGATGAATCGCCAGTTTGCGGAGGCCCTGGTGGAGTTAAAGAAGGGGTCTGCAGGTCCTTTGCCGGTGGAACAGAAAATTGTGCGTGCCAGCTATTACCTGTAGAAGATGACACCTGCAGATGATGTAGAAGCTTACCTAACAACTTTTGAAAGAGTCACTGTTCAAGAAGGTTGGCAAAAAGAGCAATGGGCAGGACTGCTAGCACCCTTTCTGACAGGAGAACCCCAAAAGGCCCTATTATGACCTGCAATCAGATGCTGCCCAGGAATATGAGACACTGAAAGTGTCACCATTGCAGTCCGGGCTCAACGGGTGCATCAGTGGTCATACAGTACTGACAAACCACCCCACTCCCAAATATTTGACATAATACACCTCACCAAGAAGTGGCTGCAGCCAGAGACTTTGCCTGGCCCCAAGAATGTGGAGTGTGTGGTCATGGACTATTATTTATGTACGCTCCCTGCCACTTTGAGGCAGTGGATCAGCCATGGGGGCCCTAAGACTGCAAACCAACTGGTGGACCTGGTGAAGAGATATACTGCTGCTGAGGACTTGTTGAGCCCATCTGTGCCCCACTCCAATGTCTCTAGGGGTGAAAATCCACCCAGAGGATCTGGTAAGACTCTTCCAGGGTTCAAGGGTGTGGGGAAAAATGACAAGACTGTTGCCACAGATAATGAGACTATGGGCTCAGGACCTGGAGACTGGCCAAATAAGTCAGGAAGTTCTCTGAGGCCGTTTAGAGGACTGAGTACAGAACACATAAAATGTAATCGCTGACATGTGTTAGGTCATATTGCTGCTAACTGTTCCCTGAATGATGAACCAATGCAATGTGATAATGCTCACTTGAAAAAATTCATGTCTCTTTTTGCACAGATGGCATGTACTGCATCATGTCAGGGACGCATGGAAAAACAAATGTGTGTGGTTTCAGTTGATGGAAAGCCAGTCACTGCTTTGCTAGATTCTGGTAGTGTTGTGACATTAGTCAAAAGTGATTTTGTAAATTCTGCAAAGTTACACCCTAGCACTATTAGGGTGATTTGTATACACGATGACACATGTGACTACCAGACTGCAGTGGTTGAGTTTGATACCCCTTGGGGCACCGTGACACATTCAGTGGGGGTGGTACCATCACTACTTCATGAAGTCCTAGTGGGGAGAGATTTTCCACACTTTGGAAAACAAAAGGAGACAGGTTTCCTGCTGAGGAAACATTGGAACTCACTCCGGACCCTTTTGATTGCAAAATTTAAAATTTAAAGGGAGACTGTTGGTGTGTCCAATGGAGAGGTAGAGCCTTTTCCTTTTTATGTAATGGCTGGGGAGCAGGAGTAGCTGGATTCCAGCCCCCAGCTTGAGGATAATGAACAAGAAATTATCTCTGACTCTAATAATGAGAGTGGACAGAATGTGGAGTTAGAAGTCAGGAAAGATGATTTTAGTACAGAACAATTAAGAGACTCAACACTCATTAGAGCCAGAGAAAACATTAAAATGATTGATGGCTTTTATTCGTAATTGTATGTAGAGTGGTACTGCGCCTATAATGAGACTTTGGCACCGAAATTACTTGAGGTATATAGGGATGCGTTTGATAGAGGTATACTTCCTGAGTCGTTGAGGGAGGCGCTCATTGTGTTGATCCCTAAACTGCATAAGGACCATGACCTATGTGAATTCTATAGGCCCATATCGCTAATTAATGTGAATGCAAAAATATTAGCTAAACTTCTAGCTAAATGATTGAATAAAGTAATTGCCTCTATCATTCATTCAGATCAGACTGGCTTTATACCAATGAGATCGATGGCCATAAATCTTTGTCACCTCTTTACTATCTTGCAGTCTGCTGGGCCCAGCCCGGATACTCGACATCCACAAGGCATTCAGTTCTATTGAATGGCCCTACATGGTGGCAGTCCTTGGGCGGTTGGAGTTTGGCCCTAAATTTATAGCCTAGGTGAAACTTTTGTATGCCAAACCATTGGCTCGACTGAGGGTGAATAACACGATCATTGAACCATTTACAATAGCTAGGGGCACTCGGCAGGGGTGCCCATTGTCCCCCTGTTGTTTGCCCTCGCTATAGAGCCATTGGCAGCCCTGTTGAGGGCAGATAGAGCTATTAGGGGTTGTATGATAAATGACCTGGAAGAAAAAACATCTTTGTATTCTGATGATATGATCTGGCAGACGCAGAGGGGTCATTGACCACAGCCCTGAATAGAATTTCGCAATTTGGAGAATATTCAGGATTTAAGGTTAATTGGAATAAGTCCATAATGTTGCCCAAAAACCATGAGTATAAACCAAGGCTATCCCCAGACATTGCAGGTAGTCTCTCGCTTCAGATATTTGGGGGTAGAGATTCAGCTACCACTAAGTGCATACATACCCAATAATATTTCTTCCCTGATAACCTGTCTTTGGGATAATTTGCAGACATGGTCTAGGCTGCCTCTGAACCTCCTAGGCCGAATTAATATAATCAAAATGATCTACCTCCCTAGATTTCTATATTTGTTTTGGCATGCCCCGTGCTATATCCCTGAAAAGATGTTTACAGAAATTAATAGGTTACATTCCCCGTATCTGTGGGGTCCCGAACCATCGAGGATATCACTGGACACACTTTTTTTTGCCTATACATGCTGGAGGCTTGACACTACCAAAATTACAGTGTTACTATTTGGTGGCCCAACTGACGCATATCCATTGGTAGTTTTTTCCAAAAATGAATATAGCCTCCACTCATATGAAGCTCTTATTAAGGTGCTATATAGGAAGGGGCAGAGATTCTTAAACTGTCCTACAGGATATTTCACCTGTGTAATGTTAAGGTAGGAGGATCAAGTCTGAACTACTCCCCAAATGCCCCGTTATGGCATAACGCTCAGCTTAGTGAAATACACAAAATCCCAGATGGGGCATGCTGGGCACAATATGGCATTACATATGCTCATCAGCTGTTCAAAAATCAAATCTTTCATTCATTCCAAGACCTACAGATAGAATATAAGATTCCTAATACCTTTTTCTTCCATTATCTGCAGCTTCGGCATGCAGTGGCGGTGCAATTGGGATCAAATGAGGTTGTGCTCCCTCCATCTAGTATGGAAAAAATGTTGTTTGAAAAGGATCATTTCAGATAAATTTCCAGATACTATTTCACCCTGCTGACATCTTCCTCCCCTAGGATGGAGAGAGTGGCTGCTCAGTGGAAAACAGATATACCGTCCCTTACGGAAGAGTCATGGTCCGAGGTCGTGGAGCCGCTGTTGCCTTCCGTCATCTTGGCCAGAGACAAGCTGACACTTTATCTATTTGCACCCCATATATATAACCCCTGCACAAAATGGAAAGGGTGGATACACCGGAATGCCCAAGATGCAAGGCAGCAGTGGGAGACTATTTCCATATGATCTGGTTATACCCCATGGTGAGGAGATCCTGGACAGCAATTCTGAAGTTTTTTGAGGATAGATTGGCCCTTCCAAATGTCTACTCTCCAGCCAGATGCCTCTTGGGGGATCTGGAGGTGGAGGAGATAAATATATCCCAGAAAACCCTCTTTTTCTACACCAAAAAAGTGTTGACTCTCAGATGGAAGGACCCAGTCCCCCATCTCTGCAGAGCTGGGTAGAATTGGTGAACAGGGCATTACCAATGTACAAGCTTACATACACGGCTAGAGGTTGCCCCAAGAAGTTCGAGAAAATTTGGGCTGGATGGATAAAATCTGTATCTGGAGCCATGGAGGTCTATTGTGTTGGGGTGACATTGTGACCAGGACCGTCTTTACCGCAAGGCAAATGGGGCAAGTGCCCTGGGCCCTGTAACTGCTGGGGGGCCCAAAGCAGCTGCTGCCCCCTTAGCCCGCACTGGGCATAGTTGCCGCCTGTCCCGTCGTGCTCTTGTCCCCGGCTGCATTCCGGAAAGCAGCGCCACGGGTCGGGACTGCTTACAGCCATTTCACTTCACTTGTTGCTTACAACTGTTCCTGTCCTCACATCTCCGTCCCCTGCACCTCCCCCTACCTCGCTCATCAACAGTTTCTATGCCCCTCTCCAGCAAGACCAAGGACCATCCCCGGGGTGGAGCCTCCAGGCTTCTGCTGTGGAGTGGGTGGGGTGAGCCTAAGCTCCGAGTTCGTGCCTGTCTGGAGAGGGGTGGTGTGACAGTAGCTGTGAGCAGAGGGTGCAGAACGAGTGTGCCTGAAGGTAAAATCACCTAACGGTTCATTGTGGCTTAGCTTGCAGGCACCTCTATGCTAAGTCTGCTGAGCTACTTCAGCATAGCATAGATGTGCCGGATGTTAGCTGACAAATGGGAAGATGGATTTTTCATGTAGCATTAACTAAAGTATTGTCACTGCCCCCAGGTTTGTGCCTTCCCTATCCCCCCTGGTGTGTACCCCCCTGATCCCCCTGGTGTGTGCCCTCCCTACCACCCTGGTGTGTGCCTTCCTGACCCCCCTGATGCGTGCCCTCCCTACCCCCCGGTGTGTGCCCTCCCTACCCCCCCGGTGTGTGCCCTCCTGACCCCCCCGGTGTGTGCCTTCCCGACCCCCCCTGGTGTGTACCTTCCTGACCCCCCCGGTGTGTGCCTTCCTGACCCCCCCTGGTGTGTGCCCTCCCTACCCCCCTGGTGTGTGCTCTCCCTACCCCCCTGGTATGTGCTCTCCCTACCCCCCTGGTGTG
>BLSH010194925.1:228450-305961 GCA_018402905.1 Glandirana rugosa
ACGGAACGCTTTCATAAGCCGGGGGAACTTGAAACGCTGGAAAACGGTGTAAAGTCCGAAGTTTGTATTTCTATATTTTGACATTAAAAAACACTTCTTAGTTGTTGTTCACCCTGTATTAGTACTTCACCTTGCTTTAAATAACCTATAAAGTTTGAAATTGTTTATTTTTTGACTTTTTAACCCGCACGTTTTAATAAGTCGGGGGAATTTAATTATGAAACATCGCGGTGGAAAACGACGCTAATGTCGACATTCAGCGAACCGCATACAGAGATAGTCAAAACGTGTAGCTCTCTGACTTTAAAAACGGGTAAGGAGGAACGTTTTGTCGAGCGCGAGTCACTCCAACCTACCTCTCGCAAACACTTGTCGTCAAAAGTCAAGAAAGGTGTCTAAGAGCTAACCTAAGTCCAGACCTGAAACTGAACCGGTAAGATTGTGGACCTATACAAATAAACACTTGGTAAGGTAACATCTAAAACGAAATAGAAAACCTAGTAACAGAACAACCTTCTGTTTAGAGGCAGGGTCAGGAAAACTGCTGTTCACAAACGCTCTCCATCCAACCTCACTGAGCGCGAGCTGTTTTGCAAGGAGGAATGGGCAAAAATTTCAGTCTCTCGATGTGCAAAACTGATAGAGACATACGCCAAGCGACTTACAGCTGTAATCGCAGCAAAAGGTGGCGCTACAAAGTATTAATTTAAGGGGGCTGAATAATTTTGCACGCCCAATTTTTCAGTTTTTTATTTGTTAAAGTTTGAAATATCCAATAAATTTCGTTCCACTTCATGATTATGTCCCACTTGTTGTTGATTCTTCACAAAAAATTACAGTTTTATATCTTTATGTTTGAAGCCTGAAATGTGGCAAAAGGTCGCAAAGTTCAAGGGGGCCGAATACTTTCGCAAGGCACTGTATAAGCACCTAACAACCCTTCTAAACCTTTTTTCCAAGATCTCGCGTCTCTCCTAGCCCCCTCTATACATCTACCCCTCTTAGTGGGCGGAGATTTCAACCTAGCACTAAACCCGAGAGAGGACAAATCTAACCATTGCAACCCCCCAGGGGTCTTTGCCAACGATGCGCTCAAAGGTTTTACTACCAACCCTCAAATACATGATATAGCCATATCAGACCATGCCCTAATCTCCATAGAGCTGACAGTCTTTACAGTTTGAAATGCAGCCAAAACCTGGCAATTCCCTTCGTACTTAGCCCAAGACCAAACCCTCCAAAAAATTATCAAAGACACATGGACGAATTTCCTGTCCAACTCAGAACACTATAACAACCCTACTTTACTTTGGGAGACGGGGAAGGCGGTGCTCAGAGGCATAATTATATCCTATGCATCTGCCCACAAGAAAAGAGTATCACGAGAATACACAGAAGTGAGTAATGCTCTGAGAACAGCCCATGGATTGTTGGCCCAGCAAAACTCTACAGAACATAGAGAGAAATGGAGGGCAGCCAAAACTCGGTTCGATAAGTGGGCAGAGGCACAGGAAAAACTACACCAGTCAATACATGGCTTGCAATACCATAAGTATGGAAATAAAGCAGGCAAATTATTGCCATGCCTATGCAAGGGCCCTTATACCCCACACATATCGCCTACCTAAAAGACAATAAAGGCAACCTAGCCACCACCCCCAAAGACATCAACAAAATACTTGAACGATTTTACGCAACTCTTTACGGTCCCGACACTATTGATGAATCCTTGGCACACTCTTTCTTAGAGAACATACCCCTCCCCACAATAAATGAAGCACACCTCACCCACATAAAGGCCCCTATCTTGTTGGAAGAGCTCATCTCAGCTATTAAAACTCTACCTCCCGGCAAAGCCCCAGGCCCAGACAGCTACACGTCAGAATTTTACAAACTCATCTGAGACACAATCTCCCCCACTTTAGCCCTAGTTTTCCAAAACATACTCAACGGGGCCCCTTACCTCCCTTCAGGCTTCCTAGCATATATTAAGTTGATATCCAAAAAAGACAAAGACCCCACAGAACCAGACGCATATCGCCCAATCTCTCTGCTACATCTAGATACCAAACTACTCTCCAAAATAATGGCAAACAGGTTGGCCTCAGTCATGCCCTCCCTTATCCACCCTTCATAAGCTGGCTTCACCCAAGGCCACTCGGCCACATCTAACATTAGAAACTGCCATAGTCACTCTTGATGCAAAAAAAGCATTTGATAACGTCAGTTTTCAGTGGCTGAAGTTGGTCCTCTTGAAGTTGGGGTTCTCGGGACCCTTCCTCCACCTCATCACGGCAATGTACTCGGCCCCTACGGCAAACAGTGTAGCAGCAGGCCATATCTCCAACACTATACATCTCCACAAAGGCACCCGGCAAGGATGCCCCCTCTCTCCCCTACTATTCAACCTCGCAATAGAACCTCTCTCGCACCATTTACTATCCCACCCAGACCTTTATGGGGTCAAAATAGGAACTCAGAACAGCGCTCTTTGCGGGACGATATGTTGATTTTTACAACCGACCCGCAGGCAGATTCAAAACAAATCCAGAATATCTTCACACACTTCCAATAATGCTCAGGTTTTAAACTCAATTTCACAAAAAGGGAATTATTACCCCTATTTCAGGCCCTCCTCCCTTCTTGGGCCTCAGACTCTGCCTTCCCCATAGCCAGAAACCACATTACCTACCTAGGTATTAAAATAGGGAAGGTCCCCTCCTCACTCTATCACCTTAATTACTTAACCATCCTAACAAAGGTCATAGCACAATTAGAGAACTGGTTAAATCTGCCACTGTCATTGTTCAGAAGATGCCATCTATTTAAAATTGGTGAATTTTCCTAAGCTACTTTACCCTCTCCAGACCCTCCCCTTACTATTGAAACATAAAGATAGCCAAAGACTTCAAAAAGCCATAAACAAATTCACCTGGAAAGGGCGCAAACCCAAAAACTCTACCTCTCAAACACGAAGGGGGAGTTAACCTCCCAAACATTCGCCTCTATAACCTTTCTTGTCTCTTGAGAGTGGGTTTAGATTGGATAACATTGTCATCTTGATATTCGAACCACGAGCTTGAATCTCAAATGGAGGGACCTTACGCACTCTCTGCATTGCTACACTGCAATAACAGATCTCTTCCACCCCAGCTTTGGAACAATCTCCTTATTAGAGACACCGTGGTAGCTTGGAGAGAGATCAAGAAGAAACTGGGATTTCCCCCTCAACTCTCCCATCATTTACGGATCCTCAAACATCCTCTATTCCCGCAAGCGCAACAATACGCAGCTTTTATAACCTGGCCCTTACACGTTCTCCCAACTTTTCAACGACATCACAGGCAGACCTCTTTCCTTCACCGAACTAGCCCAGAAGTTTAAACTGACTCCTGACCATCTTATATATACACAACAAGCAATCCGTTTTGTGGGTAAAATCTGCACATCGAAAGACTCACACTTCAAGGTCTCTCTAGTTGACTCATTTGTGGGCCTCCAAATGCCCAAAATCGACAACCTATATAAGCCCTTACCTCCCGTGTTTTCCAAAGCACTGCTTCACACCTCAACATCATCATGGAACAAGGACCTGCACACTGAGGAAGCACTACAACACATCATAAATGGCTACAGAACCACCTGTTCAATGGTGACAAACGAATTTTGGAGAGCACAACAATTCAAGTTAATGCATCAGGCATACATACCACACTTGACACAAACTAAGACCCCTCACTGCCAATGCTGCCCCCTTTGCAAAGAGCATAGACCCTCCCTACTACATAAATTGTGGTCATGCCCTATGATCTCCAGATTCTGGAACCAGGTGGAACAAATGGCAGCCACAATCACTGGAATCCCGTCCCGCAAAGATATCTACACATGACTCTTTGGCTCCTTCACCTATCCTCATCCTAACCAACACTTCAAATCAACATCATCCACCACAACAAATCGTGGCTGGCTACCTGCTACATGACTGCCAGAAGAGCCATTCTCAAACTCTGGACCTCATCTTCTCCTCCCACCATCAAAGACATAAAACAAGACTTACTAAGCCTTCTTCGCAGAGAAAAAATGGACCTGCTATTATCGAACAATCATTCAGCAGACTGCTTTCACTGCAAATGGGACCTCTACATTGAAAAAATGCTACCAAGTTTTGATAAATAACTCTTGCTGACTGCCCACAGCCCCCCTTATTCCACCGCACAAGACTCCACGCCGATGAACCCCCCCCCCCGAAGGTAACCTCTACATCAGGCTATAACATAGGAAACTGCCCCCCCTCCAAATCATACTTCTCGCACCACTCTTAGGCTACTTTCACACTGAGGCGCTTTCCTAGCATTTTTGTGGTAAAAATAGCGCTTCCAAAACGCTTCTAAAACGCTGCCCATTAATTCCAATGTACCTATTCACACTGGGGCGTCGCACTGGCGCCGCGTTTAAAAAAGTCCTGTAAGCATGATTTTTTGTGCTTATTCTGAGCGCTAAAAATAGCGCATTAAAAATGGCAATATACATTGAAATTAATGTATAGCGCTTTAAAAGCGCGTTAAAAGCCCAAGCAAAAAGCCCAGAGGTAGTGGAAAGGTCAAAATACCAGGAAGTAAACAGGATGTAATGTAGGGGGATGTGCTATTTATTTAATGCTAGCGCTTCAAAAGCGCTTGAAAAATGCCTGGGCATTAGCGCTAATGCGGGAAAAATGCGGCGAAAAAGCGGTAATAACACTTGATGTTTTGCACGCTTTTTTCAAACGCCTCAGTGTGAAAGGGGCCTAACTCTTACTCAAGTATAGCACCATCTCATGACTTTGCTCTCCAACAAGGATTCCTCAATCATTACGTTCATATCCCACCTCCTGATCTCCACTAAAACAGGATCCTCGCTCAAGTATAGCAAGACTTATGAACTGATGTGACATCTAAATATCTCCAGTTTTACTCCAGGTTATGTATTATAGCGTACCTTGATCGCCATCTCCCTGGTTATACTCTCTACGTACCTGTTACTTTCCTCCCCTCCCCTCCCCCTCCTTTATCCCCTCCTTCAATCCCCTCTGTTATCATCATCAGGTATACTTCTCAATTACTGTTATTACAAATGTATACAATGCTTGAACCACCTTTTACGCACCATAAGGGAATTGTGTTCTGTACAACGCGTTTGTATATGAAAATACCAATAAATTCTCTTAAAAAAAAAGGGGGGGGGATTAATTCCAGAGATAACACAATAATTCTCCCACTATACAAAACTCTGGTCCGGCCTCACCTGGAGTATGCCATCCAATTATGGTCACCAGTCTTCAGGAGAGATGTGCTGGAACTGGAGAGGGTCCAAAGAAGGGCAACAAAGTTGATTAAGGGACTGGAGGACCTTAGTTATGAGGAAAGATTACGAGCAATGAACTTATTCTCTCTGGAGAAGAGACGCTTGAGAGGGGATATGATTTCAATGTACAAATACAGCAGTGGTGACCCCACAATAGGGATAAAACTTTTCCACACAAGGGAATATAAAAAGACACGTGGCCATTCACTAAAATTAGAAGAAATGCGGTTTAACTTTAGACTGCGTAAAGGGTTCTTTACGGTAAGAGCAGTGAGGATGTGGAATTCTCTTCCACAAGCAGTGGTTTCAGCAGGGAGCATAATTTCAAAAACCTATTGGATAGGCACCTAAACCACCACAACATACAGGGATATACAATAGAATAGTGACACAAAATCACACACATATGTTGGACTTGATGGACTTGTGTCTTTTTTCAACCTCACAAACTATGTAACTGACACCGAGCTGACACTAAGGCAGAGTCCGAAGCTCCAACATGTTGTTTCTGAATGGAGAAAGCTGTGCTTTAAGCTTTCTCCTGTTTTTTTAATCCCAGATCAGGGCCTGGAGTTTGAAGGTTTGAAGGTGTCTTGGGCAGGAACATTCAATCCTGGGCCCAAATATTACCAGAGGCCCACATGTGAATAAACAGGTGTGTAGACTTGTTATAAGCCTGATCAGAGCTACTGCAGTTGCTGCCATTTGTGTGGAAAGCCCTGCCAGGAGATGTCTGGAAGGCACCCTATCTGGAGGCTATGAGTAGGCAGACCCACACATCAAGGGGCTGTGATGAAAAGGCTGACTGAGCCTGAGGAACTTGTTGTCAGTGAGACCTGTGCTAATAACAGCAGAGTTGCTAAAGCCTATCTAGGTAGGCTAGCATGTTTTGCTGAATATTTTTGTTGAGGAAGACCCCTGTATGTGTTAATGGACTTTTCTTTGTTTTTCAATAAAAGTCAGCTACCAGCCCTTAAAAACTATCTCAGACTGATGCAGAAAACACTAAAAATACATATACTACATTGAGTCTAATCACCCATGTTGCATAATCAAAAAAAGAAATGTGGTGAACAAATACTCAAAACTAAGTAGAATAAATTCCATGTGGGGGTAGAGAATAGCCACTATGCCATTCTAAAAAAGTATATGATACAGCAGTGGAATAAAGTATGTGTCACGTACCTGGTGGTGGAGTCTGCAACTGCCTCTTACAATCCTGACTCAGGAACCCCTGATATAGTAAACAGGAGGCTCAAGAGTGCAGAATGGCACGAGTGCTTGACTGGAACACAGGTGCGGTGGTCACAGGCAAGGCTGGAGATGCAGCTAGCTGGAGCAGAGGAGGAACTCCAGGAAACAGCTGACAAGAGCCCTGACCGCCTGAACCAAGCAGGTGATGCTGGATGAGAAGGCCAGAGACAGACTGGATCAGACAGCAGGCAGGTGGATCTGGAACCGAGGAGCAGGCAGAAGGATGGTCAGACACAGGCCGGGTCGGCAACAGGCAGGCAGCGTGGTATCAAGGAGCAGGCAAAAGGATCGTCAAGGAAAGCCAAAGGTCAGGGCAGGCAGATAGCAGCGGTGTCAGGGTCAAGCCGGTAGATCAGAAGAACAGGTTCAGCAGATAGACAGTTAACAGGAATCTCAGGAACGTTGTAGACCAAACGGCATTGATCCCATGTCACTGTCCATTTTAAATAGCCCCTTTGGCGCCAAGAACGGTTACGAATGGGAATGCGCGCCTCCCAGTCGCGCGTGCGCACAAATGTTTGTGCCGTCCGTTCGTGCACGCGCCTGCGCACCGTGTTTCTTCTTATGGAAACACGAGTTCTCCGTCTTTCCTGACAGTATGATGTGGAATAGGGCAGTATAGACCAGTGGTTCTCAATCTTGTCCCTCAACAGGCCATGTTTGCAGGTTTTACTTTATTTTGCACAGGTGCTTTAAATCAGAGTCAATGGCCTGGTATTTTGGACAGCTTTTTTATCTAAGAGAAATTTCCAAAACATGGCCTGTTGGGGGTACTTGAGGACAGGTTTGAGAACCACTGGTATAGACTACTAATGTCACAGGTGACCCAAATGCAATCTTCACTCAACTCAAAATGCTGTAATATATTAAGGAGGTGCTTAATGCCCCTCAAATAACCAGGCAAGCTCAAAAGAAGAGGTTGTAGCTGGTGGTCCACCCATTGGCTGAGACGTTCATTAAGTAAACCAAAAAGAGGATCAATCTACAACCTTTTGTTAATGATAATGATAATAATCAGGACATATGGACATTTCTTCTATTTCTTTCTTGGAAATGACCCATTTAGGATCAGGATACCAGGTTGTATCGGATTTATATAGAAAACCATTGTCAGGCAACTCTGTGTTAAGGGCCGACTCTGGACACCCCAAACCATTCAGGGTATATTGGTTGGACAGTTTTTAAGAGCTGTAGGTATTGCTACGTCTAAGACTAGGGATGCCTTATTGCAAGATTTGGACAAGAGTTCTGGTGTTAGAGAAGTTTCAGTTTTTCCATCTACATATCGTGCAGAACATAATAAGGTTAAATCTATAGTGGTACATTGTTTACCAATACTCCTAAATGATGATATATATGTACAGATTTTGGATAAAGATATACGAACTGTGTCCCATAGAGCACTTATTTTGGGCAGCTATTTGTCACTCAATCTGTCTACAACTAAGAAAAAAGGGCTGGGTAATTGGCTACATTTTAAGGGCAATTATAGATACAGTGACAATAAATACCCTTGTCATTGCAATCCGATAATCAGATACTGCATATTACATACCTAATGTTGCAATTGGTAACAGTGGCATGTGAAATGTGTCCTTATCCTAATAAAGGGGACACACTTTAAGCCATTGTAACTGGCAGATCTTCTGTCATTTATTAATTGCAATACCGAGTATGTGATACAGTATCTTACAAAGGTACACCCCTCACATTTTTGTAAATATTTTATTATATATTTTTATGTGACAACACTGAAGAAATGACACTTTGCTACAATGTAAAGTAGTGAGTGTACAGCTTGTATAGCAGTGTAAATTTGCTGTCCCCTCAAAATAACTCAACACACATCCATTAATGTCTAAACCGCTGGCAACAAAAGTAAGTACACCCCTACGTGAAAGTGTCCAAATTGGGCCCAAAGTGTCAATATTTTGTGTGGCCACCATTAATTGCCAGCACTGCCTTAACCCTCTTGGGCATGGAGTTCACCAGAGCTTCACAGGTTGTCACTGGAGTCCTCTTCCACTTCTCTATGACGACATCATGGAGCTAGTGGATGTTAGAGACATCTTCCACCTTCCGTTTGAGGATGTCCCACAGATGCTCAATAGGGTTTGGGTCTGGAGACATGCTTTGCCAGTCCATCACCTTTTACACTCATCTTCTATAGCAAGGCAGTGGTCATTTTGGATGTGTGTTTGGGGTCGTTGTCATGTTGTAATACTGCCCTGCGGCCCAGTCTCCAAAGGGAGGGATCATGCTCTGCTTCATTATGTCACAGTTCATGTTAGCATTCATGGTTCCCTCAATAAACTGAAGCTCCCCAGTGCCGGCAGTGACCCCAGACCATGACACTCCCACCACCATGCTTGACAGTAGGCAAGACACACTTGTCTTTGTACTCCTCACCTGGTTGCTGTCACACATGCTTGACACCATCTGAACTAATAAAGTTTATCTTGGTCTCATCAGACCACAGGACATGGTTCCAGTAATCCATGTCCTTAGTCTGCTTGTCTTCAGCAAACTGTGGGCTTTCTTGTGCATCATCTTTAGAAGAGGCTTCCTTCTGGGACAACAGCCATGCAGACCAATTTAATGCAGTGTGCAGCATATGGTCTGAGCACTGACAGGCTGACCCCCTACCCCTTCAACCTCTGCAGCAATGCTAGCAGCACTCATACGTCTATTTCCCAAAGACAACCTCTGGATATGACGCTGAGCACGTGCACTCAACTTCTTTGGTCGACCATGGCGAGGCCTGTTCTGAGTGGAACCTGACCTGTTAAACCGCTCTATGGTCTTGACCACTGTGCTGCAGCTCAGTTTCAGGGTCTTGGCAATATTCTTATAGCCTAGGCCATCTTTATGTAGAACAACAATTCTTTTTTTCAGATCCTCAGAAAGTTCTTTGCCACGAGGTGCCATGTTGAACTTCCAGTGACCAGTATGAGACAGTGAGAGCGATAACACCAAATTTAACACACATGCTCCCCATTCACACCTGATACCTTGTAGCAGTAGAAAGTCACATGATACTGAGGAGGGAAAATATCTAATTGGGCCCAATTTGGACATTTTCACTTAGGGGTGTACTCACTTTTGTTGCCAGCGGCTTAGACATTAATGGCTGTGTGTTGAGTTATTTTGAGAGGACAGAAAATTTACACTGTTATACAAGCTGTATGCTCACTACTTTACATTGTAGCAAAAAGTCATTTCTTCAGTGTTGTCACATGAAAAAATAGAATGAAATATTTACAAAAATGTGAGGAATGTACTCACTTTTGTGAGATACTGTATATCTGATTACTTGTGGTATTTGCTTGATACAATATGTCAGCAGAACCACTAGACGATTATGAGATCGCCTCCAAGACCATATATATAACACTGAGCAAAATCATTCTTCAAATGTCGCTAAACATTTTAATGGCTCTCATGGTGGCGATCTCTCTGCTATAAAAATTCAAGCTATAGAAAAGTTTGTTTCTCCTAAGGTATGTGCGTGTTTCTCCCAAGGTGTGTGTATGAATGAGATATTATCCATTTTTGTGAGTATCCCCTTTTTTCTTCTGGTGTTGCTGTTGACATCACTTATTTTTTGAGAAACATCTACAGAGTGATAAATACGTACATGCATGTGCATGGTTGTGCGTGTTTCACACATGGTCCCTTTAGGATGCATGTTTCATTTGTGGATTTATTTGTTTTTTCATCCTTGTGGGTTTGTTGCTGTTTCATATTTGGAATTATATTGTTTTTAGTTTACATTACCTTTTTTATGACTGTGTGTGTATGGGTGTTTCTTTCCACATTTCTTTGTACAAATCATGAAACATGTTATTCCCAGCTCCCTCTGATACCTGGGTTGCTATTTTACCATATTTGAAAATAAAGGCAATTCTTAGGATGTGCAGCTGTCCGGATTTTCTTCTACTCGTCACAACGTACTTTACAAACTTCAAATTTGTTTAGCTTAGGCTAGAAATAATTAAAAAGCAATGCAGATATAAGTATTTGAATTTACATTTAGACCATAGATACATGTTAGTGCTTTTGTTTTCTTTGCTCAGTTAAATTGTTTCAAGTAGTATTTATTTTATTTTACCAGATGGTTCCTGATAAACAAACAACAGTAAATATACTGACAGACTACTAATACTATACATATTATTTTTTGTTAGGTTTTATCCGTTTTGAAGCATTCCCTTATGACATTTAAACACCAAAATGAAACTCAAGTGTTAAAGCTTTACTGTGTCTTCTCTCTGCAGTTCTTGCTGTCTGAGGTTTGTATTGGATCTATTGCTTTTTTATTTTTTTCATTTCATATTTCCTGTGTCTCTCCTGATGATTTTGTAAGAAAGACTTTTACAATTTTATAAAACATAATGCAAAGAAAATGTCTGTTACCTAAATTAATACTTTGCGCAGGTTAAAAATGTACACTAAAAAGGTAAAGCAAACAACAACCCATTGCCAAGTGCAACAGCAAAGTTTCCTATTGTATTTTAATAAATTACCTCTGGCTTAGGGTGGTAAAGAAAGCCTAGTATGAATGCAGTATGGTTGCTGCCATTGCTGACCTTCTTATTCTGAAAATGCTATTTGCCTGGCACATACACAAGACTCAAATACAGCCGTGAAGTTAGAAGTCCTGTTTACATATTTGTGACTCATTGTACACGGACAATAGAGGTTCAGCTTGACAGTCAGGCAAATGGCATTTAAAAGTGAGTCAGCAGTTGCAGTCTCAGGATTGCTCTGCCGCTCTCTCTAGTATTCTGAGAAATAGATGTATAGTGATGTAACCACTCTCGCTATGCAACATGCGATACAATATGAAAATTATTTTATATTGTTTTTTTTTTTATAGAGGGTGCAAATTAAGCTTTTAAAACCTGTGGCCAAATGACTTGCCAAATATTTAAGGGTAAATTCAGTCAGGATTTTTTCCAATTTCAGCTTCATAAGTGTTTGGATTGGGGGGGTAGCTACCAGTATTTTATAGATATCCAACATTAGCCCCTTGCAAGGAGGACCCACCAGGCACAGAGCCTCAAATGTAGTTAGTCTGGAGAATTGGTGTGTATTAAAAAATTGCTGAGTGTCAGATTTTTAAGTATCCACAGAATGCCATTTATGTAGATCAAATTGATTTTGAAGATCTTTAAAAAATTAAAACAAAGACAAAAAACAAAACAAAAAAATTAAAAATATAAAAGCATTCTACAGTTGTCCCAGTATTTCTAGAGTAACTAGATAAAATTGTGTAGGTGGAAAACAATTTTTTCATGAGAAAAACAGAAATGGAACTATCCACCCAACAGTTGTAGTCCCTTAAACCAACCGTAGTTGAGAAATCAGAGAGGGTTGATCCCAGCTGAGGTGAAGTATTGAAGCCGCCTGGGTAGTTTCCGCACTACGCTCTACATACGGTCCAGTGAAGAAGACCCTCCGTCTGGCAGGAGAGCACTGAGGGCACGGATACAGTCTGTCTCTCGCTGGAAGAGAGTGCCAAAAATAATCATAATCTCAGTCTTGGAGGGGTGGTGGCTGCAGAGAGCGTGTGGTGGGGTAGGAGGCCAAGCAATTTATTTGAGGTCCGGAGGGTGGATAAGCAGACATCAGACTAAACTTTAGCTGTAATTTCTTTTAGTAAGTGCTATTTTTGGGGCAAATTGCAACAAGTTGGTGAATCTGCAAAACTTTTGCCTAATGTGACAAAATGACTGTTGAAATGCAGTTTGTACATTTGTTACATGAAATGCAACATTGTGATAATTCTGTTGCATTTCTATGCAAACTGCGGAACATTACCGGATGCAATGATTGTAACTTTATTGATAAAGTTTGTTAAATATTCACATCTCTGTTATTCGGATCATTCCATGTAGGAGCTTCATGGAACTCAGTTCACATTACTTACTGTCTGAACTGTATTCCTAAAAGCTTATAATCAGCAGATAAACTGCAATTGCATGCTTTCTATAAATCAAAGGTTGCTACAATATTGCATATGTACTTGTTTTATAATTACTTATTCACAAATCTGTTATTCATCTTTTGATAGGGATATCTGAATCAAGACTGTTATCCCACAGAATTTACAGGACTTGTTACCCATCTACATTATCATGAGCCATCCAATTTTGTATTTGTCACTTTTCTTGAAAGAGGTCTTTTTCATCAGCTGTGTAAGCCACTTCCAGAAGGTACATTTTCAGTGTCATTTTCTTTAAATCACATACTTTATATCAATTCTGAAAAGATACTACTGAATAGATACATACTCAATGGGTACCTCATCAAGTGCGACTTAAATAGTATCTAAACCCAAGAACAAAAAGTGAAGGTATTCCAGCTTACCTTTCCTTAGATGTGGTGGCTGTATTTTTTCACACTTTTTCTTTCTTTATTTTCACCTGGGGATCCTGCCAGGAACAAGCTTGCTGTCCTAGGGTGACAACTGTATTGTATCCATGAGGAGCAGGTTTGTCGCCCTAGAAAGGGAGTGTATTAGGGCTATATAACACCTCCCCTACTCATTAAAACATAGGGGAAAGTGTTTTGTAGTCAGAGATAGCTAGGTACAATGTTAACTGTCCACAGAGAAAGACAGCACAGATATCAGCTCATAATATTTCTGGTATATTTAACAGACAATAAAGGAAAGTATTTGTTAGAATTTACATACACTTAACTTAAAAAGTAGGTCCACTTTTATAGAAATAAAATATAGCAAATAAAAAAAATAATATGGCATATACAATTGCCAGAGGAAGGCAGACTTGTTAAATAGGAAAAAAAATGCTTCCTAGTCCCTAATAATAGATCAGATAATTAATAAGATAAATGTTTCACTTAAAATTAATGAATGTGCCATGCTGTTTGAGACCAGTAATCTCTGCAACCGTATGAATCTCTACCTACGGTACATTCAGGCCCCTTTCACACTGGGGCGTTATTACAGCGGTAAATCGCTAAAATTACCGCTGTAATAACGCTCTAAATATTATTTTCATGCATCTCAATGGATGCTTTCTCACTGAGGTGGCTCAGGGCGGTGTGCTTGCGGGAGTAAAATTAAACTCCTGCATGCATGAATTTTCAGGAATGTGGGGAGCGGTGTATTCACCGCTCCTCCACCGCTCCTGCCATTAAACTGAATGGGCAGCGCTCCCGTAGTGGCTGTACACCGCTCCGGGAGCGCCGGCACTTTTAACCCCTGTTTAACCCGTTGTGGGGGGGTTAAAAGTGCCGTGCTGCCGCCCGAATAGCGGCGCCATAGCGCTGCTATTACAGCGGTAGATCGCCGCTAAATTAGCGGCGGTTTACCGCTGAAGCTCAGGCGGTCCCAGTGTGAAAGGGGCCTAACAGTCACCATAACAGCCCTGTAATCAGCAATGCCTGTTTTCTCTGCCCTCCATAGTGCAGCAGGCTTTACCAACAGACTAATGCTGTGTCAATACTTTTCTCTTTGGTTTGCTTGACTAAAGCAGGGTTCAGCAGGGACTGAAAAAATTTTGATCCATTTATGGGCAGGCTGGTTCTACATAAGGAAATCTCTCAATTGACTTGCATACAACTAGCTTGTCAGGTTTTTTTCACTCAATCAGTGCCATCGTCTATAGCTGGCAACACTGATTAGTGTATTCTGATGGCGAGGAAGGCTCTCCAATGTCAGAATACAATAGCTCTGCGGAGGGCTTTTTTCTCAGCGAAAAGGTACAGGAACTCATCCCCCTCCTCTAGGTCACACTTGTCTCCGCACCATACCTACCCCTAGAACCGATCCCTTTTATAGAACAGGGAACCAAGCATAAATTGGGGGGCTATACAAATAACTTGCAATTAACAAGCAATTTGTTAATAAAAAGCAATGCATTAAGATGAAGAGATGGCCCAGTCCAATAAAGAGATATCCCCATGTATTCAGCAAAGAGACAACCCAATCCAACAAAGAGACAGCCTCATATATTTAGCAACAAGAAAGCCTAATCCAGCAAAGAGACAGCCTCATATATTCAGCAAAGAGATAGTCCAATCCATCAAATAGACAGATTCATATGTTCAGCAAAAAGACAGCCCAATCCAGCAAAGAGACATCCTCACATATTCAGCAAAGAAAAGGCCCAGTTCAGCAGAGGCATTCCCATATATTCAGCAAAAAGACATCCCAATCTAGCAAAAAGACAGACCTGTCCAGGAAAGAGACAGCCCCATCCAGCAAAGGGACAGACATATCCAGCAAAGAGACAGTCCAATGCAACAAAGAGATGGCCTAATCTAGCAAAGAGACAGCCTCATATATTCAGCAAAAAGACATCCCGATCCAGCAAAGAAATGGCCCAATTCAGCAGAGACATTCCCATATATTCAGCAAAAAGACATCCCAATCTAGCAAAAAGATAGCTCTGTCCAGTAAAGAGACAGCCCCATCCAGCAAAGAGACAGGCCCATATATCCAGCAAAGAGATAGTCCAATCCAACAATGAGATGGCCTAATCTAGCAAAGAGACAGTCACAAATATTCAGCAAAAGACAGCCCAATCCAGCAAAAAAGACAGCCAAATCCAGCAAAGAGACAGTCTCATATATTCAGCAAAGAGATGATCCAATCCAGCAAAGAGCCATCCCAATCCAGCAAAGAAACAACCCAATCCAGCAGAAACATTCCCATATATTCAGCAAAGAAACAGCCCAATCCAGCAAAGAGACATCCTAATAGATTTAAAAAAAGAGGGAGCGAAGAAAAGGAATGGACTTTGTAGGCATATTTAAAAGCTTACCAATAACAATCTTTATTAGAACAAAAATACATACAAATGTAAAAGGTATATATCAAAATGGTGAACTTAAAAAGTATTGTTTAATAGCTGTGTTATAATTGAACCAAGCTATAGAGAGCCATAGCCCCCTAAGGTGGGTGGGTTACCCCAATACAGAATTATGGTACATGACCCAAAAGTGTGCTGTCCTGACGGTTATACAAGGGGGTCCAGCGGCCACGCTCAGGGTAGATCAACTACAATTGACTGGTTTGCGCAAACATTGCCGCATTTATGAATGATGAGAATTAATTTATGGGGTTTTTATTTATTTTTATTTTTTTTACTAGGAATGGCGGCGATCTGCGATTTTAAGTGGGACTGCGGTATTAAGGTGGACATGTCGGACCATTTTGACACTTTTTTGGGACTATTGGCATTTATACAGCAATCAATGCTATGAAAATGCACTGATTACTGTATAAATGTCACTGGCAGGGAAGGGGTTAACCTGCAGGGGGCACTCTAAGGGTTTCCCTGTGTGTGTTACTAACTGTATGGGGGCTGGGCTGAGTGGGGGAGGAGAGTGATCGTGGCTCCCATACACAGGGAGCCTGCGATCACATTCCTTCCCCCCTGTCAGAATGGAGACCCGTGTGTTTACATACATGGACCTCTGTTCTGTCACTGCGGGGGAGCGATCACGGGTAGCTGGCGGACATTGAGTCCGCCCTACCTGCTCTCTGGCTCCCCAGGAACAGAGAGCACGCCACCGGTGGCACGTGCGCGCTCACGAACCACGTTCTTGCAGCCGCCCTCAGGTGACTGCGGTTTGCGATATCGAGCCACTTTGCCGCCGTCAGAAAAAACAAAAAAAGACCAACATTTTTTGAAAAAAAAAAACAGTTTCATAGTTTGTTACAGTATCTCACAAAAGTGAGTACACCCCTCACATTATTGTAAAAATCTTATTACATCTTTTCATGTGCCAACACTGAAGAAATGACACTTTGCTACATTGTAAAGTAGTGAGTGCACAGCTTGTATAACAGTGTAAATTTGTTGTCCCCTCAAAATAAATCAACACAAAGCCATTAATGTCTAAACCGCTGGCAACAAAAGTGAATACACTTCTAAGTGAAAATGTTCAAATTGGGCCCAAAGTGTCAATATTTTGTGTGGCCACCATTATTTTCTGGCACTGCCTTAACCCTCTTGGGCATGGAGTTCACCAGAGCTTCACAGGTTGCCACTGGGGTCCGCTTCCACTCCTCCATGACAACATCATGGAGCTGGTGGATGTTAGAGACCTTTTGCTCCTCTGTCTTCCATTTGAGGTTGCCCCACAGATGCTCAATAGGGTTTAGGTCTGCAGACATGCTTGGCCAGTCCATCACCTTTACCCTCAGCTTCTTTAGCAAGGTAGTGGTTTTCTTGGAGGTGTGTTTGGGGTCGTTATCATGTTGGAATACTGCCCTGTGGCCTAGTCTCCAAAGGGAGGGGATCATGCTCTGCTTCATTATGTCACAGTCAAGTTGGCATTCATGGTTCCCTCACTGAACTGCTGCCCAGTGCTGGCAGCACTCATGCAGCCCCAGACCATGACTCTCCCACCACCATGCTTAACTGTAGGCAAGACACACTTGTCTTTGTAATCCCCACTTGTTGACGCCACACATGCTTGACACCATCTGAACCAAATAAGTTTATTTTGGTCTCATCAGACCACAGGACATGGTTCTAGTAATCCATGTCCGTAATCTGCTGGTCTTCAGCAAACTGTTTGCGGGCTTTCTTGTGCATCATCTTTAGAAGAGGCTTCCTTCTGGGACGACAGCCATGCAGACCAGTTTGATGCAGTGTGCAGCATATGGTCTGAGCACTGACAGGCTGACCCCCCACCTCTTCAACCTCTGTAGGAATTCTGGCAGCACTCATACGTCTATTTTCCAAAGACAACCTCTGGATATGATGCTGAGCAAGTGCACTCAACTTCTTTGATTGACCATGGCGAGGCCTATTCTGAGAGAACCTGACCTGTTAAACTGATGCATGGTCTTGGCCACCGTGCTGCAGCTCAGTTTCAGGGTCTTGTCTTCCAAAAATGTGACCGATGTACTAACTTTTGTGAGATACTGTATAACATTTTGAAAACAGGTAATTTTTCTCCTTCATTGATGTGTGCTGATGAGGCTGCACTGATGGGCACTGATAGGCCACACTGGGCACTAATAGGCTGCACTGATGAGCACTAATAGGCTGCACTGATGGGCACTGTTAAGGCAGCGCTGATGGGCATTGATAGGTGGCCCTGATGAGCACTGATGGGCACTGAGAGGTGGCACTGATAGGTGGCACTGAAGGGCACTGATAGGTGGCACTGATGGGTATTGGTAGGTGATACTGATAGGCAGCACTGAGTGGTGGCACTGATGATGAGGCACTGATGACCATTGATTGGCAGCAGTAGTGGGCATTGATAAATGGCACTGCGGGCACTGGTAGGTGGCACTATGGGCACTGCTAGGTGGCACTGTGGGCACTGCTAGGTGGCACTGGTGGGTAATGATAGGTGGCACTGGCAGGAGGCACAGAAGAGCCATCTGCGGATCTCAGTGCAAGGGAACGATGTCCCTCTGACAGAAGCCGGTGATTGGCTCTTTTTTCCCTCCCGCTGACAGCGGGACTGCCGTTCTGGCATGTTTTGCCAAAAATGAAGCCCTCTGTGGGAGGCAATCCCCAATCAACTCTGAGTGTGTTGATGGCTAAATCAGCACTTTTTTTGTTCAACTCACTGGTTGAACAAAAAAAAAGTATAATGTATGGCCTGCCTAAGACATTGAAAACAAAGGGGTCTATGTATAAAAAATTTGTTGGATGAATGTCACAAGCACTTGCGTAGCCCTCACAAATTTGTGATAGAATTTGCTATGATTGTCAACTCATGGCCACAATTCAGTATTTGCCTGATTGAGATATTTCAGGAAAAGACTATATCACGGCCATTAGATGAAGCTGATAGGGCTAGATGAAAGCTTGCTACATTCATCCAACATTTTTTTTTTTATGCATAGACCCCTTACTGTTTTTATGCACCCTGGTTTTATTATTTTATCATTTGCAATGAAACTTCAGTTTACTTTAAGTTTTTTATAAATGTAAGTAACCATTTATATTTTTAAGCTGACTTGAACCTTAACATGGGTTAAGAGCACTATTATCTAACTGTACAACATTTAACATGTTATTAAACCCTAAATTAAAAAAAAAGAGATGGTACTGCAGAGCTCAACACTTACCTTGTTTGAAGTCATGTTTCCTTTTTTAGCCTGTGTTTGTCTGGAAATCTATATATTCGTCTTTCTGTCACTGTACATTCTACTCCTATCAGCATGCCCTTTACCCTGCAGCACATCTGACTGGCTTATTGTTCTGCTTCTCCTACCTCCCTGAGTTCTGCTGTTCAGTCTGTACAGTAGACTGCAAGAGGCTCATACCAAGTCAAATTCAACTACTTGGACTGCTTGCATTAAAACAACACTGCATATTGGATGACATATTAGTAATTGCACGACCGGAACTGAGGCCGACTCCCACCTCCACAAACTGTGAGATGATAATATAGAATCATTATGTGTTGTGGAACCGTCTATCTGCATTTATGCCCAGTTTTTTTTCAGAATATATCATTTTTTTATGCAGTCATGTTGACCAACAGTTGCATATCACTGGGTAGTGCCTGACAGAAATGAAGAGATAACTGGAAATGCCAAAAAGTCAATGCGTATGCCACTTGACCAGGAAAATGATCAGATGCTTGCATGTGTGGCCAGCTTTAGAGTTTGTGGGGGATGGATCAGATATTTTGCAGAATGCCCATGTTTAGAAGAAAATGCGCACTTAAATAACTGTTTATTTATCCATTATTACTATTATCTTCCAGTTTTAATAGCGAGCTAATGCTGGGCCTCCTATCCAAATAGATCTTGGTAACTATCCTTTGGTATGATTTTTTTTCCTGATAACCAGATCTGACAGAGCCCCAAACTCTCGTTGGCACAATTCATTGCAGTTTTTAGGAGAGATTACTACAGGTTCCAATGCTTCAAACTGCTTCTAAGTGTTATACATACAAATACTAAATAAAGTTGAAGGCCAGCTAGAGAAAAAGTTACCCTTGCAGTTGGACCCCCTATTTACTGCCAGGGTAACTGTTTTTTTGTCTAGGTTTATTTTCATTAGGTGAAATACTTATCTTATTCTATGCTCCTGGGGGCATCCTCAATTGATCCCCTAAAGCTGCTTCCCTTAGCGCTTCGATCCCAGAGGTCCTGCATTGTACGTGAGGAACCCAAGGGTTTGCCGTATTTCAAGAGCATCAGACAATGGAGCAGACCACCTGCTGCCATTGAGCAAGGAAAAAGGTAAGTAATTCAAGTTATTCATCATTCCCCAGACAAAACTAGCAGTTTACCTTTGTGGTGTTGAGGAGAACCACTGTTGGTAACTTCAACCCCAAGTTCAGCTTGCAAGTAGTATACCTTCAGTTAGTCACTGACTAATATTTGATTAAATGTAATTAAATATGCTTTATTAGGAAAATACATAGTAATAGCTTGTTAGTGCTTTTTTATGACATTTATTTGTCTTTCCTTTATTATTTAGACCCAACAAAATTTCCAGATTCTGTAATGCAAACATTGGTTCTGATACTGGCAAACCTATTTGGAAGAATATATTTAGCACCATGCTGGCGCTCACTTAAAGGACAGTTTTGTCAGTCAAAGGTAAGAAAAACAAAATATTTATGACCGTTTGACTGTTAGCACAGCTGCCATGTAGAGCATGTGGCAAGGAAGGACATTTCCAGCAGCATAGACATCATAAAGTAGTATATAATTAGGTAACAATCTTACTGCAAAACAATGTAATATGCATGGTGCAATGTTCATGTACTACACTCATTAGACACTTCTATTTACAGTATTACCTTATAGGAATAGCTCTGTTGATCAGGACAGCTAAACTTGCCAATATTTTTCTTAGATCTATTGGCTAGTGGTGTCTACTAAAATCTGCTCTCACCCATAGATCTCTATTTTGTCAGTTTACACTAAAAGAATATTATATGTGATAACACATTAATTCCTAGTATTAATTATGATGTAATGGTAAATGTATTTGTAGCCATGTGCTCCCTTGGGAGTAGCTGATAGTAGTGGATCACCTTGTAGCTGCCCTCAATCCCACCATATCTCACACATCCGTAGACACTGACCAGGCTCTGCACTTGTTTTTGCTGTTTTATTTAGGGGAAATAACTTGAATGGTGACAAGGGGTGACTGTGGGATGCTCCAAGAATTATGGTACATGAACTCCATATACAGTCCTGTATATGTACACTGACACTGCAGACTCCTTCTGCAGATTGTTACTACTCGCAACTCTCCAGCACATCACTTGCTGACCGTTTCTCCTACAGTTCTCTCTCCAGCACTGAACTTGCAGACTATTACTCCTTCACTACTCTCCAGCACATCACTTTGGTTTCCAGCTTGAAAGGAAATTTACCAAGCTTCTCTAATTCTTTCTCTTCACCACAGCTAGCATGTGGTGAGGCCTGCTCTGTGTTAGCAGGGCCTCAGGAGTACCCATTACAGGCCAGGGATCATGGGCCCCTGAATATGTAGCTTAGTGCGTTGGTGCTAGCTGGGCCTTTGATGGACTATGACTCCCAGCTCATCCCTCTTCTTCCAGGTCCCACCGACCTGCTTTCCTCACAGTGACACTCCTTCCCTTGACTGGCTCCCAAGGTTTCCACAGACTGTCCACTATTCCTCCCCCAGCCTGCTTCAGCACTTTCTCCTCCAGCTCCCAGGGTCTGTCACTCACCGACTCCAATGGACACTTTAAAGTCTCTCAGAAGCACCTCTGCTGCTCTCCTGTTCCCTTGTGCGACTCCAGGAATCAACTCCACTCCTGGCTGCACCCAAACCTCCAGGCCTCAAGGTCAACCCCCCCCCCCCCCAGACTGGGGGCTTCCTCCCAGGTAGAGGCCTCCGCAACACCTCATGCTACTTCTCCAGACTTCCACCCAAAAACTCCTCCCAGATTGGGCTGATTCAGAGCATTTAAGGAGGCCTGCCCCCTGCCAATCCTGCTTGGGGATTGGTTAGGGCTCCTTAGAACACTCCAGATGGCTCCACCTATCTCCCAGCTCTCTGACCAGAAACCCTCCTCCAGGTTTATAGAAAGAAGTGGGAGGTTCTGGTGACCTCATGTGTTGAATCAACTCAATCCTCCCTGAGCCACTCCCCCAAGCCCAGAACAAAACATTCAGGCCTGCACATACAGTCAGGCCTGACTAAATTGTGCCTCTCCTAGCAAAACCCTGCTACAAAAACGCACCTATCACTATGGGGGCGCTACACATTATGACCAAATTATTACTGACAATGAATAAAACATTTTTTGTTTTGAATGAGTGCCAGCCAACATATATCATCATTACATTTTATCAAAGTATTTTGAGGGAAAACGTTTTAGTAAAGCACTTACCATCTAACAAAATAATTAAATGTCAATACAGTACATTAGTATTTTGTTTCAATAATTATAATGCAGGACTGGGGAACTGAGACACTGAGACACTGGTCATCACAAGGAAGACCAGGACCACTCAAATAGCAGTCCAAGCAGCTACAAGGCTAATGGAGTGTTGTAAATATTGACTATGCAGGCGGAAATCCAGAGGTGTCACATCTTTTAGAACTATTCTATTGTGTCAGACAAAAATGCATTATTTTCTTCATTGAAGGGTTTATTGTACTTATAATTCAATTAAAAATAAAAGCAATCAGCAGTACCCAGAAACCACCTAATAAAACTTAAAAAGGAAGGTTACATTTAGTCACAGTCCTCCAGACTGACACTATCTCCACAGTCCTTCAAACTGACACTGCAGCCCTCCTGGCTGACTCTCAGGAGATCTCCCAGACATGCTGACCTGCTCCTGCTGTCCTCTTTCCTTGCTCCCCTGCATCCAAGAAGGGCATCTTCTTTGTGTTTTGGGGGATTCTTCCAGCACCCATGACCCAGACCCGAGGTGAAACTATGGGGCGCCCTGCAGGGGCCTCTGACAGCCTCCTCAGCACTCCATCTCCATCTTCCACCTGACTCCCTCCTGGCATGGCTCATGTCTATTTACAAGGTGAGTCTGCCCCCTGCCAGCCCATTTGCTGGGGATTGGCATAAATATGCATGACAGACTCTCCTAGCTTCCACCCACTATATCTAGAACTTTCTCCAAGGTTCCAGAAAACAGGGGGAGGCACCAAAAGAGCTGTCAGATGAGTCATCCAGCCCTTGAGTCACTAAACCCTGACCCAGATTCCAAACCCAGAACTGGGTCTCAGCCAAGCCAATTTACCTACACCAACAACTACAGTGCCTTCAAAAAGCATTCATTCCCCTTTAAATTTTCCACATTTTGTCATTTTACAACCAAAAACGTAAATGTATTTTATTGAGATTTTGTGTGATACACCAACACAAAGTGGCACATAATTGTGAAGTGGAAGAAAAATTATAAATGGTTTTAAAATTGTTTTACAAATAAATATGTGAAAAGTGTGGCAAGCATTTGTATTCAACCCCCTTTACTCTGATACCCCTAACTAAAATGTAGTGGATATACTATATATGGGGAAATACAACGCTTGCTCCAAACAAATGACAGCTGCTGGCACACCAATTACACAAAATTGTAACAGTATGTTATAAATAGTGCAGCGCTAGGAATAAAGTGACTATAAGTGAACCATAAATGAATAATATTTAAAAAACAAATAGTCCAACATCAGTGATAAAGTGACTATACGTGAACCATAAATGAATGAGGTTTAAGAAGTAAATAGTCCAGCATCAGTGATGTACCACTGAAAGTGTCTTCTATAAATCAATGAATATGCGAATGTTAATCTATAAGTGCGCTTACCAAAAACTGGTAAAAATCCAGCCAGAAAATTACACCGTCACATCCCGGTGGAAAGATGTTTCATAAGGACCACCTATAGTACCGTCTCATCATGTGACCGGAGACCCAGAAGCATTGTGGAGTACAGATGGTGAGCATTTTTATGCTTCTCAGGAATAGGATCTCTGTGTTGTGGAAGGTCAGAGAGAAATAATAGAGAGTGGACAGCTTGAGGACAGACATCTGTGGAGGAGTTCCTATTGGCAGCCACCTGATGAGACGGTACTATTAAACATCTTTCCACCGGGATGTGACAGTGTAATTTTCTGGCTGGCTTTTTACCAGTTTCTGGTAAGCGCACTTTATTTGCAGTGGTAGATACTCAGTCTGCTTGATTGTTGGCACTTGTGGTTCTTGATTGAAGACTTTTACAAGCACTGGACTCTTTATCATGATTATACTTTTACATTCACATATCCATTGATTTATATAAGCACTGGACACTTTCAGTGGTACATCACTGATGCTGGACTATTTACTTCTTAAACCTCATTAATTTATGGTTCACATATCACTATGGTTAACTTAGTCATGTTATCACTGATGTTGGACTATCTCTTTTTTTAAATTTTATTAATTTATGGTTCACTTATAGTCACTTTATTCTTAGCACTATAGGCGGTCCCCGGGTTACAAACAAGATAGGGTCTGTAGGTTTGTTCTTAAGTTGAATTTGTTTGTAAGTCGGAATAGGTACATTTTTTAAGTGTAGCTCCAGCCAAAACAATAATTTTTACATTTTTTTGTATAGCATAGGGAAGGGGTAACACCCCTGTAAGGTTTGTTTTGTTATCTGTACTTCTGTTTAGAAGATTTTACCTCACTTTCTGTCCCTATGAAAATTGAATTTTGAAAATTTTGAGTTATTGTGGAAACAAGGATTGGTGATAAAGCTTCAGTGGAGAATCCTTTTTCCCATGATAACTCTCATAGGAGTGATTTCCCTTCCTAGGGGGAGATTTCCTACCATTTCCTGTTGTCTCCCTCCGTTTGTAAGTAGGAGCCGTTTGTAAGTCTGATGTTTGTAACTAGGTGACTGCCTGTATTTATAACATAAAATGTAGTGGAACCAATTGAATTCAGAAATCACCTAATTAGTAAATAGAGTCCACCTGTGTGTAATTTCATCTCAGTATAGATACAGCTGTTCTGTGAAGCCCTCGGAGGTTTGTTAGAGAACAAACAGCATCATGAAGGCCAAGGAACACCCCAGACAGGACAGGGATAAAGATGTGGAGAACTTTAAAGCAGGGTTAAGTTATAAAAACATATCCTAAGCTTTGAACATCTCACAGAGCACTGTTCAATCCATCATCTGAAAATGAATAGAGTATGGCACAACTGCAAACCTACCAAGACATGGTCGTCCACCTAAACTGACAGGCTGGGCAAGAACAGCATTAATCAGTGTAGCAGCCAAGTGGCCCAGGGTAACTCTGGAGGAGCTGCTGAGATCCACAGCTCAGGTAGGAGAATCTGTCCACAGGACAACTATTCGTCATGCACTCCACAAATCTTATCTTTATGGAAGAGTGACAAGAAGAAAGCCATTGTTGAAGGAAAGCCATAAGAACTCCCATTTGCAGTTTGCGAGAAGCCATGTGGGGGACACAGCAAACATGTGTAAGAAGGTGCTCTGGTTAGATGAGACCAAAATTGAACTTTTTGGCCTAAAAGCAAAGTTCTATGTGTGGCAGAAAACGAACACTGCACATCACCCTGAACACACCATCCCCACTGTAAAACTCAGTGGTGGCAGCATCATGTTGTGGGGATGCTTTTCTTCAGCAGGGACAGGGAAGCTGGTCAGAGTTGATGGGAAGATGGAGCCAAATACATGGCAATCTTAGAAGAAAACCTGTTAGAGTCTGCAAAAGACTTGAGACTGGGGCAGAGGTTTGCCTTCTAGCAGGACAATGACCCTAAACATACAGCCAGAGCTACAATGGAATGGTTTAGATGTAAGTATGATCATGTTTTAGAATGGCCCAGTCAAAGTCCAGACCTAAATCCAATTGAGAATCTGTGGCAAGACTTGAAAATTGCTGTTCACATATGCTCTCCATCCAATCGGACAAAACTTGAGCTATTTTGCAAAGAACAATGGACAGAAATGTCCTCTCTAGATGTACAAAGCTGGTAGAGACATCCCCAAAAAGACTTGCAGCTGTAATTGCAGCGAAAGGTGGCTCTACAAAGTATTGACCCAGGGGGGCTGAATACAAATGCACGCCACATTTTTCACATATTTATTTGTAAATACATTTGAAAAACATTTGTCATTTTCCTTCCACTTCACAATTATGTGCCACTTTGTGTTGGTCTATCCCATAAAATCCCAATAAAATAAATGTTTACGTTTTTGGTTGTGCCATGACAAAATGTGGAAAATTTCAAGGGGTATGAATACTTTTCAAGGCACTGTAAAGCTGTTTACATCTAGCACAATAGAGGGTGTATATAGCTGTGAAAAGTAATTGCCCCTTAAACCCAATAACTGGCTGTGCCGCCCTTGGCGGCAACAATTGCAATCAAGCATTTGCGATAACTGGCAATGAGTCTTTCACATCGCTGTGAAGGAATTTTGGCCCACTCTTCTTTGCAGTATTGTTTTAAATCAGCCACATTGAAGGGTTTTCAAGCATTAACACTCTGTTCTTGTAATGTAATGTCATGCCACAGCATCTCAATCGGATTTAAAGTGGAGTTCCACCCACAAGTGGAACTTCTGCTTTAAGGGAAGGTGACCTGCCGACATGTCACAATTGGCATGTCTTTTTTGGGGGGGGGGGGGGGGGGGGGGCCAGGGACCCTGTTTTCACAGGGTCCCAGGTCCACTTCCTCCCCTGAAGCCGCGGCTCCGGAAGGAAGTCCACCTCCCCCCTCCCTTTCGGCGATCTTCTGGGAAATGTCACAGGTCCCAGAAGATACGCCGGTCAGTCAAAAGGCGCAGCGCGACTCACAAATGTGCAGTGCACGTCCGGCTTTGAAGCCAAAGCCGGGTGCCCACACTTATGATGCCGGCGCCACCGAAGGGAGGGGGCGAAGAGTGAGCCCTCGGGGGACCGCATCGCTGGAGCGAGGGACAGATGAGTGTCTGTTTATTAAAAGTCAGCAGCTGCACTTTTTGTAGCTGCTGACTTTTACATGGGTGGGACTCCGCTTTAAGTTTGGACTTTGACCAGGTCACTCCAAAACCTTCGTTTTTTTCTTGAGCCGTTTAGAGGGGTCGAGGGGGAGAGAGATCCATCCCACCAGTCACAGCAAACCTCCCACTGACACAGAACAGGTGGAGCTGTGCGATCATGTGACCCCTCCGAAGAAGTGAAAAAAAAAAAAGGAATTTTACCTGTGATTTATTGCAAACAGTATATAGCATGTTTATCAGCAGCGAGGAGGCAAGGCTTTAAACGTTGTTTATTTTAGCCTTTCCTTCTACTTTATAGAGCATCTGCACTTACATCTGTGAAGGTTCTCATTTATCCAGGTCATGGTATCACTAGTAGTAGTTAGTCACATTCAACAAGACTTTTTCAAATATGTTGAAGAATTTTCATAGTTTACCAAGCCACTTACCATGTCAGTTTTTCAGAACTGTAGTAGTAGATGTAAATCGTCTTCAACATTATAGAACAAGTTCAGGTGAATGTGACCAACTACTACTAGCTATCTGCACTTACACTTTTCTCCTTGTCCTCTTTGCTTTGTCCCCTTGAAAAGTCCCAGAAATATGAATCGTTTCTGAATTCAGAGCAGAATTTCCACTATCAAGCAGTGCCTGCTTGTACTGCATTAGCATGAAAAAAGGGTGTGGCTATCAGCATGGTCACTGCTCATTCACAAGCCTATAGCTTGGCTATATCCAGTACTGCCTCTACTGCTTTTTGGATTGACAGCACTATATCTGTTGCTGAAGCCCTCCCACCGTGTCTGAAGGTATATGTTAGTAAAACTGCTGTTTACAGGACAAAAACAAACATTTAATCTAGTGTGGGGGAGCCCCTATTGCAAGGGTATTTTTTAATACTTCAGGAATTCGGTTTTAAAAAAGAACTGATTGGTGAATCAAGAGAGGTTTTGCAGAAAAGCATATATCTGGCTTACTACCATGGCGAAAAAAAACCATGGTTAAAAAAAGTATAACAAACATTTTATTCCACCATATAAAGATTAAAATCTCATCAAATGGTTGCATATTTTGCTCAACCATACACATAAAATTATGTATATAGAATGTCATAATAATACAGTGTGGGAGATTAGCTTGTAAGGATCACCTTTCCTGGAAAAAAATGCAGCGTGTAGGCAAACGTCTTTAAAATTCTGGCAGGTTGCCAGGCTTATTATCAAAGGTTGCAAGTCATAAAAACAAACAAAATAGAAAACAAATCCTTGCCGCTAAACTAAACAGAATAGCTTACCTCACTATACGGTGCCGGGCTCGTTCCAGACACCCCAAAACAAAAGGCAAATGCAAACCTTCCTTAGAGTATGTACCAGGTAGGGAGCCTGACGGCAGGGGATGGCCTCTCCTATGACTCCGGTTCAAGGGACTGCTGGGAGTGAGACAGCAGCCACAAGAGCACGGTGAGGTATGAGTGCCTGTGGTAGTCCAAAGGCATCTGCCAGCAGGTGATCAGCAGGGTTACTGGAGATGGAGATGACCTGTGGAGTATAAGGTGCAGTCAGATGGAAGCTGCCCAGTTGAGTTGGAGAAGGCTTGCGGAGCTGGAAGCTACTGAGGTCTGGATGGCAACAGGCACAGGAGCGGGGTCAGGTGCAAACAAGTTTGGCAATGGGCTGGCAGCGATGTACAGAGAAGCAGACAGAAGAGTGGTCGAGACAAGCTGGGATCAGGTGCGGGTGGATAGCAGGAGAGTCTTGGACAAGCCAGGTCGGTAAACAGGTTCAGAACAGAATATAGGGTTGCAGATTAACACGGGTAACGCTGTAGATCAGACAGCACCTGTCTGGTGCATCAGCTGGGCTTAAATGGTTTGTCTGGCGCCAGAATTCACACACACGCCGTTGGGCACCAGGTAGCATGGAGATTCCACCAACAGGTCCTTCTTGAGAAGAGCTGTGCAGGCGGACTTCCTGACAGTAGCTCTCGTAGAGTATTGTTTGAGTCCCAGGCCAGAGCTATCTCTTCACCTCGCATACCGTCACATATCCCCCCCTCTGCTCAATCCCCTGGTGTTGAGCAACTGTCCCAACCATACAGTGGACCCGGGAAAGGGCATCCGCATTGTCTTGTAGCTTTACCGCTCTATGCTCCACTGTAAACTTAAAGGGCTGTAAAGCGAGGAACCACCTTGTCACCCGACTATTCTTTTCCCACATCCACTTCAAGGGGGCATGGTCGGTGACTAGCCTGAACAGTCTCCCCCCAGATAATACTTCAGGGCGTCTAAGGCCCATTTGATAGTGAGACACTCTTTCTCTACGATTGCGTAATTTTTTTCATGCCTGTTTAACTTGTGGGTCAGGTATACAATTGGGTGCTCCTCCCCGTCTCTGATCTGGGACAGTACGGCCCCTAGACCCACATCAGAGGCATCAGTCTGCATAACAAACTCCCTTGAGAGATCCAGGTCACAAGCACCAGTTTCGCACAAAGGGCTTGCTTTAACCTCTGGAACGCCTTTTCGGCCTCAGGATTCCACTTCACCATGACCCACCCTCCACCCTTCCTCAGGTCTGTTAGAGGGAGGGCAGTGGTGGCAAAGTCGGGTATGAAATGCCTGTATTACCCCGTGATTCCCAGGAATGCACACACTTGTTTTTTAGTCAGTGGTTGGGGCCATTTTTGGATTGCCTCAAGTTTGTTGGTCTGTGACTTAACCAGCCCCCGACCAATAATGTGGTCAGGCTATTTGGCCTCCTCCAAACCTATGGCACATTTCTTAGGGGTGGCCGTGAGTCCCGCTCTCCGAAGGGCATCCACTGCCGCTTCTACCCAGGGCTGTGAATTATAACATCATCTAAATAGGCTGCTGTATAGGAGCGATGCAGTCTTAATGTTTTTTCCATCATTCTCTGGAATGATACAGGGGCACGGTGTAACCCAAATAGCATCCGCTTGTACTGAAAGGACCCTTCAGGGGTAGAAAAGGCAGCCTTCTCCTTTGCTGTCTCTGTTAGGGGTATCTGCCAATAGCGCTTAGTTAGGTCTAGGGTTGTTATGTACCGGGCCCCTCCCAACCGGTCTATAAGTTTGTCAACCCAAGGCATGGGGTATGCATCAAACTTGGACATGCTATTCAACTTTCTAAAGTCATTACAGAACCTGATAGTGCCATCGGGGTTTGGGACCAGCACTATGGGGCTCGATCAGTCACTGTGGGACTCCTCTATCATATCCAACTCTAACATGGTTTTAATTTCTTTTGCCTCTGCCTCGCACTTAGCCTCAGGGATTCTATAGGGCTTCACATTTATGCGAACACCTGGTTCCGTGATTATGTCATACTGGATCACTGAGGTCAGTCCGTGTAAAGGGGAGGAAAAGTCTCTACTCACAAATTCTTTTCAATTTGTTACGTTACGGACAAGGACTCAGTTATGGGGATGTCTGGGGTCACTGATACCCTATCCTTTTGAGGAGGGGAGACGGTCAGTTAACTCTCTCTGTCCTTCCATGGTTTTAAGAGATTAACATGGTAAATTTGCTCTGGTTTTCTTTTCCCTTGCTGGTAAACTTTGTAGCTTACCTCCCCTACCCTTTCCCTAACCTCAAAGGGACCTTGCCACTTGGTGAGGAATTTACTTTCAACAGTGGGGACCAGTACGAGGACTCTGCCCCTGGGGTTGGAAAGTTTGGGTCTTGGCACCCCAATTATAAACCCTCCTCTGGTCTTCCTGGGCTCACTCCATATTTTCCCATACTAGGGGCAGAACAGCTGCGATTCGATCCTGCATCAAGGAGATATGCTCTATGACGCTTCTATACGGGGTGGCCTTTCCTTCCCATGTTTCTTTTATGACATCTAGCAGCCCCCTGGGATGTCTACCATACCAAAGTTCAAATGGGGAATAATTCGTAGACGCCTGCCTGCTGAAACCTCTCGTATGGCAAACATGAGATATGGTAGCAAAAAATCCCAATTTCTCTCATCTTTGTCGAGCACCTTTTTCAACATACTTTTGAGGGTTTTATTAAATCTCTCCACAAGTCCATCTATTTGGGGGTGGTAGACAGAGGTACGGAGATGGGAGATTTTGTATAACTTGCACAGTTCCTTAGTAACCCTGGACATGAACGGGGTGCTCTGGTCCGCTAAGATCTCCTTTGGGATCCCCAGGCGACTAAATGCCTGAACCAATTCCACTATGGTATGGCTTCAGAATAGCGTGTCGTGTAGTCCAGTATTACCAGAATGTGCTGGTGGCCCCGGGCAGACTTTACTACTGGCCCCACCAGATCCATGCCAATTCTCTCATAAGGAACTTCAATTATGGGTAGGGGAACAAGCGGACTGCGAAAATGGGGTGACAGTGCCGACATGACACTCAGAGCATGACTCACAGTGCATCTGCATACAGCCCGGGCCAGAAGAATCTCCAGGTTATTCTCTCCCTGGTGTTCTCCATACCTAGATGTCCCCCCATTACATGGGCCAAGTCTAGCACCACCCTGCGGTAGGGTTTGGGAACCACCAGCTGTTCTACCACCTCCTCACCGTGTTTTACCACCTGATACAGCAAATTGTTTTTTTTTAGTTTCAATAGTTTTTATTGAAATGTTTCATTGTATAATATTAGGTACATACATTGTTGTATAAGCACACAAGCCTTTGTTGTTACACTCTTTCGGCTCTTATGACCGTAGTTACATACAATCAAATAGTATGTGGAGGAAGATTCAGACCACAGTCGCCCATTGGAATGGTTAATTTAGGTTGCTACCACCCAGTAAGTCCCGATCGCCACCCCCCTGGGCGCACACTGTGGTGATCGGGGTGTCGGGTCTTGGATATGTTATTACACACCGATCTGTTACTCGTATTCATTCTGAGCTTTACAAAAGTAATTAATACTTAGAATACGGCCCTGTTGTGGTCTGAAGGTTCTCCTGAGTTGTTGTTATTTAGTTTGCATTGAAAGCCCGTAAACTGATAAAGGGATTAGAATCAATAACTTATAAAAGATAACATGAAAAAAAGAAGATAAAAATAAACATATTTATTGAAAGACCATGAGATGTAACCCAGTTGATAGTAAAGCTTTCCAAGATTTTATCCCTCTTTATAATATTTGATTGTCCAGACATGAAAGTTTCCTTTGTAGTTTATACCATTTGGTCCAAGGTTTCCACCTTGCACTTGCAGTTGCATAGTTCCCTTGGGAGGATGTGAACATCATTTCATATGTGATGTGTGTATTGGTTGTTTGTATGACTTCCAACACTGTGGGGGATACTTTTGTTTTCCAATGTCTTACCAGTACCAGTCTTGCACTTAATAAAATGTGGGATACCACGTATCTGTGAGTGATTGGTATTAATTCTATATCTAGGGTGAGTATAGCTAATTTGGGTCTATTGTGTAGTTGAGTTCCCGTAAGGTGATTAATGATATAAAATACCTCATTCCAATAAGCTCTGATGTTTGGGCAGACCCAGAGTATGTGGTGTAATGTGCCCCTGTTCCCACATAGTCTCCAGCATGATGGGGAGATTTCATGTGAGAAATGTGCTAATCTTGAGGGTGTTAGGTATCATCTTAGTACTAGTTTTTGTGTTAATTCCCATAGATTAGCGTTTTTGGTAGATCTATATGTTATATCTAGTGCTTTTGTCCATTGTTCTTCCGAATAGTTGGATTTAAGGTCAGTTTCCCAAGATTTCATAGAGGGAGATTTGGCAAAAACGGCTTTTTGATTAAGAAAATTATAGAAGAGGGAGATACCCTTAATTTTAGTATCTTGGTTTGTGTAATATAGTTTAATCTTCCATGGTAAGGTGGTAGATATGTCAGGAAGTGAGTTCAGAAGGTGAGTGACTTGGGAGTATCTAAAATAATTGCTATCCGGTAATCCATATTCAGTTTGGGCTGATTTGAACGATTTAGTAGTTGGTCCTATCTTAATGTCTTCTACTGTAGTCATACCTTTAGCTATCCAATGTGATATTTTAAGGTCTGGGATTAGAAGATTTATGGCGGACAGAGGTAAATCTATAGGTATAGTCTTTGTTCCCCCAAAGGGAGCGTTAATCATAGTTTTCCAAGCTTGTAGTGAAGCTTCCATAGTAGGGGAGAATTTATGAGTTATGGGAAATAAATTTGCTAGTTAGTAACAAATTTGGCAGTTTCTTAGTTGGACTTTGTGCTATTTCTAGGTCTATCCAACGTGAACCTTGTCCATGTGTAAACCAGTGTTTAATTTGTGCTAAGATGGCAGCGGTGTGATAATCCTCTTACACTATATGTCCCATACCTCCTATAGTTCTTGTCTTGATCAGTTTTTTAAATGCACACCTGGCCTTTCTGCCTTGCCACAAGTAGGCATTGAGCAAGGATTGTGCTTTGGAGAAGAACTGGCCAGGTACTGGAATTGGTATGGCCCTGAACATGTACAAAAATTGGGGCAGAATAATCATTTTGAATGCAGCTAGACGTCCCATCCAGGACAATTCTGTCCTGGCCAGGTCTTGAAGTTTGGTCTCCAACTTGTGTAGGAACGCTGTATAGTTAGCTTTGATTAGTTTTCGTGTGTTGGAAGTCAGAGTAATCCCTAAGTATTTTATGCCCTCGTCACTCCAAGTATACGGAAACCTTGAACCGAGCTCCTCCTTAGTATCTGTGTCAATTCCCATACTCAATATATACGATTTACCTTCATTTACCTTATAGTACGACACCTTGTTAAACATTTGTAGGGCACTGTGTACCTCTGCCAGGGAAGACCGAACCTCAGTAAGAACCAGTATGATATCATCCGCAAATAGGCTAATCAAATGTGTGGATGTGGGAATTGGGAAGCCCTTGATTTGGGGATGTGTCCGAATATATATGGCCAGTGGTTCCATTAGTAAATTGAATATTAGAGGTGATAGCGGGCACCCCTGCCTTGTACCGTTGGATATTTGGAAGGGTGCTGACAGGATGCCAGACATGTAAAACCGGGCTGAGGGATTAGAATATAGGGCCATAATTGCAGAGAGGATTATGCCCATAAAACCAAATGATTCAAGAGCTTTGGTTAGCCAGTGGATACGATCAAAAGCCTTCTCTGCACCCACGCCAGGAGCAGAGAAGGCTTCTTTTGTGATTCTGCTAAGTGGATAATGTTTATTAATCTACTGGTGGCATCTAAGTTTTGTCTTGATTTGATAAATCACGTTTGGTCAGGATGGATGAGTAAGGGCATGATGTTGATTAATCGTAGGGCTATTCGTTTTGCATATAACTTGTTTATGCTTAGTAGAGAAATTGGTCTGAAGTTCGATGGTGAGGTTGGTTCTTTCCCTGGCTTAGGCAAGGTTACAATAGGAGCCTCCAACATTTCATGGGGGAAAGAGGCAGAGGCAGCAGCTGCATTGAATATGCTTTCCAAGTGGGGTGTTAATACCCCTTTAAACTCTCTATAGTACTCCCCTCCAAACCCGTCAGGGCCAGGAGATTTATTTAGAGGTAGAGTTTCTATGGCTGAATTTATTTCATCTATTTTAAATGGTTGATTTAAGGTCTGAAGTTATTCTCCTGTGAGCTTGGGGATGTTTAGTTTAGATAAAAATTGGTCAAGCAACTCTGGTGTAGGCTGGTATGTGGCCCCATCGTCCTTCAAATTATATAGCGTACCGTAATAATAACTAAAAGCATCCGCTATTTTTTGGGGGTGGTATGCTTTTTGGTTAGTGCTGGGGTGGATAATATAAGGTATTTTGGACTTATACCTATGGCCCTTGATTTTGTGTGCTAGGATTTTACCTGCCTTATTACCGTTGGCGTAATACGTAATTTTTAGGCGTTTATTAGATTTTTCAAAACTGTCCAGCAATGAAAGTCTGAGTTTGTGGCGAAGGTAGGATATCTTTTTTACTACATCATCAGTTGGATTTGTTTTGTTTTGAGTTTCTAGTTTTTGTAATTCCCCTGTGATATTCTTGAAGTGCTGCTGCCTCTGCCTCTTGACCCTTGCCCCCAATCGGATTAAAATGCCCCTCATAAACGCCTTGTGGGCGTTCCAGAGTATAAATGGGTTTTGTACTGATGATTGGTTGTTGGCAAAGAACTCATTTAACTGGGTCCTTAGTAGGTCTTTGTGTTCTCCCTGCTGCAGTAGGTGGGTATTCAATCTCCATATTGGGTTGGTGGAAGGCGCTGCTGTGTTATCAACAGTCAGGTTTGCAGAGGCATGATCCGACCAGGTTATAGTGTTGATGGCTGCTTTCTTAGTTTTAGAGAGGATATGTTGGTCGACCAAAAATAGGTTGATTCCAGTATATGTTCTGTGAGGTGATGAATATAAAGTATAGTCCCTCTCTTCCGCGTGTAGGCAGCGCCAAGCATCGTATAGAGAGTGATTGCATAAGGATGTCTGTAATGATGGAGCATGCCTTTTAGGTGTAGAAGTGGTATCTAGTGAGGGGTCTGGTACAATATTATAATCCCCGCCCATAATCAGATGTCCTTTTTGTTGGTGACGGACCTTCATCATCAATTTATTGAAGAAATGAATCTGATGTCTGTTGAGTATGAGTTGACCAAAGTGTACGTCACTGAGTTCAAGTCACAGATCAAAATTAAATATCTTCCTTGGGCGTCTATGATTTCCTTGTGTAGAGTAAATGCTACCGAGTCTCTTATGGCTGTCATAACTCCTTTAACTTTAGTATCTGCGTTTGCAGTAAATACATGAGGGGAATTTCTATGGGTGCAGGGTGGTGGTGAGGTCTTACTAAAGTGTGTTTCTTGTGTGCAAATAATGTCACACTGGTGTTGCAAGGCTTCTTTCCACATAGATCTCCTCTTGGCAGGGTGGTTTAGACCCTTAGAGTTAATAGATAATATTGTAATTCCCATTAAGGATCAGAGTTTGAGTGAAGTGTTGGTATAGCATTCATTTCTTCAGTGATGTTAAGGATCCCTCTAGTGCCTTGTTTGCATATTGCGTGTTTTTCTCAGTGTATTGTATGCAGCTTCTTTTTTCTTTTTTGAGGACTGTGGCTTCTTACCACGAGGTGATAGTTTTTGCAGTCTGGAATTGGAACTTTTGTTGTATTCAGCAGGTCTCTTAGGTTTCTCCAGGTTTTCTCTGGTGTTGAAGAAGGAAAAAAACGGTAAAAGAGAAAAAAGGAACAAAACAGTGTACCCCTGGTATAGAGGGTTTAACTCGGATGGCAACGTGCCATATAGGTGCATGTGGAACTGGGACAGCATTATGCTGCTAAGCTATATGGGGGTTACGTTCAAGATCTTAGATCAGGGACAATGTTGTAGGTGTGTCCAACTAAGCTCAATTGTAGGATTTGGCATTTTTTGCTGTGACAGTTTTCCATTCTTGTGTTACCTGCCGTGGAGGGTTGGGAATGTTGATGTCCTCTGGATGGTCTGTAAGGATACCCCAGCTTTGCAATAGAGACAGGCCTTTGTCTAAAGAGTTGATGACATATGTGTGGCCACCCTTAGTGACTGTGATTTTAGTAGGGTATCCCCAGCGATATATCAGCTTGTGGTTTCTCAGCGCTTTGGTTACTGTGGTCAGATTTTTCCGCTTTTGCAAAGTATATTGGGAAAGGTCAGCATAGAACTGTAAGTTCTGGTATTGTTGGGGTATCATGTCTCTTTTCCGCATTGCCGATTAGAGGCTTTCCTTGATATGGAAAAAATGAAGATTCAAGATCACATCTCTAGGAATCTGCTCTGGGAGGTGAGCAGGTTTCGGTAGTCTATGTATTCGATCTATGGTGACATCCAAATCGGAGAGATCTGGCATTATCGCCTTGAACAGGGAGGTGGCATAAGTACGCAGTTCAGTTTGGGGGACCGCTTCGGGTATCCCCCTAATTTTTAAATTGTTCCTTCTCGTGCGGTCCTCCATATCTACTAATTTGGCTTTAATTCATTTTGCTTCCTTTTCCTTCTCATCTTGTGCATCGACTAAATCATTTATTGTGGATGCATACTCCCCCATCTTCTCCTCTATGTGATCCACCCTGGCCTCCACCTCATGTATATCCTGATTGAATTTATGCATGCATGACACTATATCCATATGGATTGTGCTTCTCAGAGACAGGAGCATTTCCTCTAATACTGTGTCTAAAACTGGTAGATTTTGTGTGGGAAATGCTTCTATCGATTTGGGCATGTCTCTGGTGTCATCCCCAGAGTCTGCAGCCGAGCTCATGGACGAGCTGCATCCGCCGTCATCCAGCCTGATTTTGGACTTGGCCGGGCTGCAGGATGATGGGGTGGGTGGATAGGGGTGTTGGCTGTTCGGGGAGTCAGTATTATTGGCCTGCATGGCCTTCTTTTGTGGCTTGCTGTGCTGCACTGAGGCCGAGGATGAGTAGGCCTCAGTGTCATCTTGCCTACCTTCTGGATGACTGGGGGAGAAGTCAGTCAGTCTGTGCAGCTTCTTTTCGTCGTTGCTCCGCTTAGACATTGTTGCTGCTCCCTCCCGGTTCTGGTTGACTCTGTGACGGGTGATCGATGTCGCCATGGGCGGTAGCTTGGTGCTGCTGGGTCCCTGGAATAGCGGAGCTCCGGAGTTATGTGACTGTCCGGCTCGGCATCAGACCACGTCCCCCACACCAAATTGTTTTTAAGAGCCATGTAGGGGAAAGACACCCCCAATTAGGATCCACAGGTTCCCCATCCATCATATTAACGTTCTTTCTGGCTCTAATGAGGGTGGCATCTCGTAATTGCTTCATACAAAAATCCTCCCTCCTGACCTCTAAGTCAGGTGTCACATTCTGTCCAATCCCACTATTAGATTCAGAGATGTCCTCTTGTTCAGTAACCTCAAGCTGAGAGCCATCTTCCAGGTCCTGGTCCAGGTAAAACAAAAGGCAAATGCAAAACTTTCTTAGAGTCCTTGAGCAACCAATTCCCAATGTGTTGCTCTCTCAGGGTATTGTTTCTGAGTCCCAGGCCAGATCAACACTGTGCACCCCTCCTGGTCATTTAACCACACCTGAGACTGGACTCCAGTGGACCCGAAAACCCGGCCCGGAACCAGCCCTGCCCTGGTGGCTGGGAAAACCCAGGCCGGACTCCGCTTCAGTCCAATACAAGTGAACGTATGCGAGGTGACAGATAGCATCCGTCTATCGCTTTGCCTCGCATACTGTCATAACAGACATATATAGAGTCAACAGCTCCTAATTAGGTTTTGCCAGATGGGGGTTATCTAGCTTGTTCGACTCTTTTCACAGTCTAAAGCCTGCTTCTTCAGGAACATCAACACCCTGAGTATCTGTAAATATAAAATTAAACCAATAAACAATTTTCTATTTACAATTGAACAATTTCAATAATGTGTTATTGTTTCCTTCATCATATACTATCTGCACAGGAGAACACAAAGTGTGCAAGCGATTAAGAACATATAGCAGAAGGAAGACTTAATGGGTGAACCGGCGCAGAGGACACTGCCTCCAAAATAGGATGAAAAACATATGGTTTTTGCAACCAGTGAAGATATATCTATGGACTCAAATGATCCTATAATAAAGTGTTACAGATTTATTATTCATTAAGATCCCCTTCTAAACCCATATATCCCATATGTGATTTTGATTGCCAATCATTTTCAACTTGGTGTTGGATGGGGGGGATGGCAGACTTTAGAGCAATACAAAACAGTGAAGGTACTTAATGAGTATTTTATCTCTTGAAAATGATTCATTTGCATTTTGTATACTGTATATTATGCAGTACAATTAGTGATTATTCACCAGTACAATAATGTAGTCTTTTGTGGTATATTTATTTATGTCCTTGCAATGTAGTCTAATTTGTGTAGGATTTCAGAATAGTTGTAGTCCTTTCAATATTTAAAAAGTCTTTACTGTGCTTTGAGAACTATTTTTATGCTTACCTGAGGAGTCCTCTCTGATGACTTTAGATTAAAGCATAAACACTAAGCCCATGATTGTTTAGTATTTATCCAATTGGGGGAGTAGGGGGCAGTTAGTATATTTACATGGGCTAAGTAATTAATATTAGTGATATGTAGTCCCTAGGCATTGCTATTTATGAATCGTATGAGATAAAGGCTCTTTTTATATGGGATTATGAAATATATGGGATATATAGGTTTAGAAGGGTGTCTAATTGAATATTCATAATCGTATATCTGTAACACACTATTATAGGACCATTTGAGTCCATGGATATATCTTCACTGGTTACGGAGTCCACATGTTTTTCATCCTCTTTTGGAGGCAGAGTCTTCTGTACCTGTTCACCCATGCCGTATTCCTTCTGCTAAATGTTCCTAATTAGTTACACATTTTGAGTTCTCCTATGCAAGTAGTATAGGATGAAGGAAACAATAACACATTATTGAAATTGTTGAAATGTAAATGTTAAACAATATGTTAAATTGTTTATTGATTTAATTGTATACTTGCAGATACTCAGAGTATGTAAAACAATAATAGAAAATGTGCTGGCAGGTAAATAAACAGAAAAGAAGCTTCTAGCAAAAAAATAGTGTCAAACTATGTAACAGTGATAATTGAGTAAATTGCCGTGCTAAAATGTGGTAATGTACAAGATGACTCAATTAAAATGAAATATAGCATAAAAATATAGAACAAACACATGCATATATAAGTGAGAAAAACTCCAGATTCGGTCTTCCAAAACTGTGGTGTTTTGGAAGACCGAATCTAGACTTTTTTCACTCATAGTGTGTTGATATTCACACACGGGCTTTGACCTGTGAAATGAGTTTTACAAACAAGATGACTCCATCTGGCAAAACCTTATTAGGGGCTGTTGACTCTATATATATATATATATCTGCATTATTAGTACATTCTACTGTATGTACAGCATTATATGTGTATGGTTTAGCAAACTATGCAACCATTTGATGGAATTTTAATCTTTATATGATGGCATTAAATGTTTGTTATACTTTTTTAACCATTGGTGTGGTACCTTTAAAGTCCTGTTTAAATACTTTGTAGGGGTTGTTACGGCTAGATATTTTGTGGAAGATGTGATACATGTAAACCCATAAACCTAAGGACGCGGCCATTGTGCCCCTACTCCTCATTCATTTTGTTTGAAACATAGCCATAGTATCCAACAAATATGCTTTAATTGCTATGCCACAAGCAAGGGTCTAACAGACCTCAGCACAATTATTGTACATGTAGTGCAGGAGGAGGTGCCTAGCGTACACAGTGCAGTGATCAGGAGTATGAATCAGACATGATAGGGCATATAGTGCATGGCTCAGGAGTAAGTAAGGCACATTATGCAGAGGTTAGAGGTACATAACACAAAGAGTGCACACTACAGAATAATGCACAGGTCAGCAGACAAAGTACAACAAAAAGTTACCTCCCGTTCCAAGTAGAGCTGCACGATTCTAGCCAAAATGAGAATCACAATTTTTTTGCTTAGAATAAAGATCACAATTCTCTCACGATTCTCGCGGTGTAACATCTTACGTATACAAAAAAATTGGGCTAACGGCACTATTTATTTATTTTTTTTGAAAGTGTAATTTTTCCAAAAAAATTGCATTTGAAAAGACAGCTGCGCACATACAGTGTGACATAAAATATTGCAAAAACCGCCATCTTATTCTCTAGGGTCTCTGCTAAAAAAATATATTTAACGTTTGGGGGTTCTAAGTCATTTTCTAGCAGAAAATCCAGTATTTTTATTTGTAAGCAGCAAATGTCAGAAAAGATTTAGTCTTTAAATGGTTAAACTAAACTCTTCTATACACCGGAGTTCAACCCTTTGATCATTTGAAACATTGTATCTTTTTACTTCTTTTATCAACTTGAGTTGGCTCTCTGCCCAGACTTGGCAGTCTGCCCAGACTCAAATCGCTCCACTTTAGAAAAAGATTCCTGGGGAGACTTCAGGCGACTTGCATTGACTTCTATTACAGTCATAGAAACATAGAAACATAGAAAAGTGACGGCAGAAAAAGACTGAGTAGTCCATCGAGTCTGCCCCTTTTTATTTATTTATTTATTTATTTATTTATTTTTTTTTTTTTTTTTTTTTTTTTTAATTTTTTTTTTTTTTTTTTTTTTTTTTTTTTTTTTTTACATTAACCTTGTTGTCTGACTATGGATTTATGTTTATCCCAAGCATGTTTGAAGCCATTTACAGTCAAGTCGCTCTGAGTCGCCCCACAAGTCGGACTCCATTAACTGCACTGAAAATCGCGGTAATATGTGATGGAGATCGCAGGGGGGGTGAATCGAGATCGCGATTTTAATACGATTAATCGTGCAGCTCTAGTTCCAAACAAAAATCTCATCCCACTCGTACAAAATCAGAAACTGTACAGTAGAACTCCCCCACTAGTACAGATCTTCACCAATAACAGCCCCCCTACTTGAAACCCACTCACCAGACAAAAATCAGGCAGTTCAGAGTGAGGACCAGTCCAATCTCATCTTGGTCATGTGATTTAAGTCAAGGAGAAGCTAAGGTAAGCCTTCCTTTCTCTGAACATGTACTGTGTATATTTGAGGTCTGACAGGTGCAAAGCAAGCACTTTGGGTGCCTTGTGACTTTGAGTGGTCCTGCAGCATGGACACCTTGTGGGGAAGAATTTGGACCCCATTATCCCCCCAATCTATGTATGGCCCCCACTCACTGCTAACCATTTTGCTATTTTATATTAAACAGTACCATAAAGTCTGCATATGTCAATGTATACTATATGGCTATTTTTACATGCCGTTTAGAAATTATGCATTATTATCAAGTTGATACATTGTCCACATTTGCACTCACATGTCCTGCTGGGGTATGGCAATATTTATGGCATTGATGTATACAAATCAAACAATGTATTTTGCTTTCTACAGGTTTTTCTAGAAAAGCTCCCTAAAGACTTTGCTGCTGCTGTTAAAGAATATAACAAGAAGGTTGCCACAGTCTTTGGCCATTGCATTCTTACAGCTTCCAAGCTGGCCGATATGGAGAAAGAATATCAGCTACCTCTCACACAAATCAGTATGTTTATTAATAGACCTATCTATGTTAGCATCATGGCATACAACACTATTATGTAAACACTACCTCCATGTGCTGTATCTCCTACAGCCAGCCAGTTCACATTAATTGTGTGAATATTTTACAAAATAATATCTAAATCAGCCAGCACTGATTAATCTATGTACATATAAAAAAAAAGACATTGGAGGGTTAAGTTGTGGTCCCATATTTTACGTTTTTTTTATGTACATGTGTCATTCAGCGCCAGCTGATTTAGGTATTATTTTGTATAATGTGATTAAACTATATCGTATTACATTTTCAAAATATTAGTGGCCATATTTATTAATATCCACATCACAAGTTCCCATGGTTATAATACACATCAAACTGACTACAGTATTATCAGACAGGATAGTGACTGCAAAATGGAAGTTTGTCATCTGTCATTTAGGGCTTGGGTAGACTTATTTTTTTATTTAAACTTTATTTGATTCTACATATAAGAAAAACAAAAACATTAAACACAGAATTTCATAAATTACAACAAGGGATGGGCTGAACGGACCCCTGTTCGGTTTGCACCAGAACTTTCAAACATCGCGAAAGTTCGGACCCAAATAACGAACCCCATTAAAGTCAATGGGACCCGAACGTCACAAATCAAAAGTGCCCATTTTGAAGGCTTATATGCAAGTATTTGGGCATACAATGGTTATAGGGGTCCCGGTCCTGCCCTGGGGGATTGTATCAATGAAAAAAAGATTGTAAAAAATGTCATTTTTAAATGAGCAGTGATTTTTTTTTTTAAAGTGAAAGTATAAAATTGAAAAATAACTTCCAATATAGTGCCTGGGGATCCCCTTAGTCTACCTGTAAAGTGGCAGATCTGTACCATGTCTAGAATCTGCTGCAGCAATAATTGCACTTATAAAGCCAAAAAATGACATTTTCCCTGCAAGCTGCCTTTATTTTGCTTAGCAACAGCAGGGGAGCCAGTGTGTATGATGAGGCTACAAAGTAGTGCACTGGGAACAAGATTAGAGATTTTTTGGAAAGATTTTGGTGTCACTTTGACTTTGGATAGAAGTAACGGGTGCCGAAAAATTGGGCTTTGGTCATCGGTGGTGCCTTCACACCATAACCCTATAGAGGTGCTCTTCATGAAGGCAAGAATTGGCCTTTCCATAAAAAAGAATTGCAATGATATGCACCTGTCAAACAGGTGCAGAAAAATTGGCCTTTGGCCTTTGGGTGTCGGTGCACCTTCCCATCGTAGCCCTATAGAGGTACTCTTGATGAAAGCAAGAATTGGCCTTGCTGTAAAAAATTGCCTCCTGTTCCTGTCATCCTCAACCTCAGAACCAACATCTGAATCCAGTAATGGCTGGGCATCATCAAGGTGCAAGTGGCTGACGCTGTGGTCAAATAACTCAGCTGACTCTTCCATGGCTGATGTTGGGGCTATGGCAGGAATAGACGTGGACAAGGAGGCAGGTTTATCCACAACTGCAGGGGACTGTACACTTGTCTCTGCTTGCGTGACAGAGGATGAGGAGGATGAAGAAGGTTTAGTAGTGCCTCATGTTCCTGTCATCTTCAACCTCAGAAGCAACATTTGAATCCAGTAATGGCTGGGCATCATCGAGGTGCAAGTGGCTGACGCTGTGGTCAAATAACTCAGCTGACTCCTCCATGACTGATGTTGGGGCTATGGCAGGAATAGATGTGGACAAGGAGGCAGGTTTATCCACAACTGCAGGGGGCTGCACACTTGTCTCTGCTTGCGTGACAGAGGATGAGGAGGAGGAAGAAGGTTTAGTAAGCCAGTCCACCACCTCCTCTTCATGCTGTGGCTGGATAGCATGGGCAAACTCACTAAACAGAGGAAATGATGCCTGAGGACTGACCACCACATCCACCTTTGCCTGTGGACACATTTGTTGCTGGCCCCCTTACACTGCCAAGGGAACGTCTGTCTCTCCTTGTTGTCCTCCCAGACATTATTGGGAGGGAGGGGGCGGTGCTTATTAGCAAATTTAAAGAAGAAGTGGAAACCTGTACATAGATGCATTTTAATCAATGTAAAGTGGTGTTTGGTGCACTTTAATTTGAGTATTCACACTACACAGTCCCACTCCGTGGACAAGAACAATATAAAGTGCAGCGCTATAGTGAACAGGAGATATTCATAAAATAGTCTATTAATGTAAATATATTCCTCCGTGAAGTAAGTGCAGGCAAGGATGGTATTGTAGTGAGACAGATTCCATCCACCACAAGCTAAATTGGCCTCTCGCCTCATTGATCCGACCAGCACGGATCAAACAGCGTCTCACAACCTCCTAAGACAACACAGAGAGCTTCCGGCTTCATAACATGGGAAACGAACTACAGCATATATAAAAGATAATAAGATATCTAGTGCTCTCCGTTTAAAAGTTTATTAATAAAAAACAGATTAAAAGCAGTTACAAGTCAGGCACTTATGCCAAGTGCGAGTGATCCAAAGCGTGTATGTGTACAAACATTTCTCTAAGATGGACACGGGTGACGTCAGACGTGACTCCTCCCCCTCGTACGCTTTATGTCCTTGCAGTTGTGGTGGACTTGCAATATAATGCGTCAAACGTACAGTGACACACAGAACTATATTGCATTAAACTTGCAGTAACGCACAAAACTATATGGTGTTAAACTGGAAGTAACGCACACAGAACTATATGGCTTTAAACTGGCAGTAACGCACACAGAACTATATGGTGTTAAACTAGCAGTAACGCACACAGAAGTAAATGGCGTTAAACTTGCAGTAACGCAATCAAATATATGGTGTTCAACCATCACTACACTGACACTATCTGAACTGTCCCTACTCTAGCTATACACTAATGTAAAGATTAGTGACATGGTCTCACTACACTACACTGAAACTATCTGAGCTGTCCCTACTCTACATATGCACTAATGTATGTATGAATGACACAGTCTCACTACACTACAGTGAAACTATCTGAGCTGTCTACTCTAGCTGCACACTATGCAAAGCTGAATGATGGTCCTCCTCACTACACTCACACTATCCCTAGACTGACACTAAACTAATATCCTACACTGACAATTGGAGCACAATAGCACAGTATAGCACACTAACTAACTAATAGCACTGAACAGAGCCCTATTCTATCTCTCTCCACGCCATAATCACACTGAAATGGCTGCCATTGAAAGAATACTTTTATACTGTGAGGCGGGAATGAGCCATGAATCATGACCCTGACATGCTCTGTGCCCTGATTGGCTGAAGCTTTCACTGCTTCATCCAATCAGGGCTTGCAAAGCACTGTTCAGTGCCGCAATGCATTGCGGTCAGTTCGGGGGGGGCGAACAAACCGTTGAATGTCCCGTTTGGCTGTTTGCCGAACAACCTAACAGCAAAAATTTGGCCCGAAATTATGCTTGGGCCGAACCATTTGCCCATCCCTACTTACAACTACTCTGGCTCTGTTTGGGTCTCCGGATAGCCGGCAGAGACTGGGAGACCAGGTGCCAGACCCCACCCTTTCTTTTTGATCCCTCCCACATCTCAAAAGCCACACCCCTTATATAATCTACCCACTTCGTCCCCTGTATTCCACTTGCTTTCACCCATAGTGTCAGGAGTATACAGCGCAGCATCACAGGACAGAGTATACAGCCCCAGAATCACAGGACAGTGTATACAGCTCAGCATCACAGGACAGAGTATATAGCTCAGCCTCACAGATCAGGGTACATATCTCAGCATTACAGACCAGGGTTTATTGAATTTTTGAATATGCTCGCTCAATGATGTCAATGCCATACTTAGTATTTGCAGCCACCGGTCGGTCCGAACATCAGACCAGTCACTGGTCGATATTATCATATCGGCAGCAGTGCAGCCGCTTTATGGGGGCGTTAGATGGATTTGCATCCTGGACACTGCCCCACAGCCTAGTCCGCCCCATAAGATTGGCGCTACACTAAAAGTGTAGCGCAAGCTGGCTGGCTGGGACTCTTTTCGTGCGAGAGCCGGGAGGAGTCTGTTCTTTTCATGTGGAGGGGGTGGCTTTTTTGCCGCCCTAGACCTGGGCTAAGAGCGCAGATGGATGAATCTCCCACTGTTTGCTATTGTATTCTGACAGTCAATACTGCCAGCTGTCAGATTACAACAGTGCTTGCATCTCATTGGATACAGGTGCTACTTGTCTGCTAATTTTCTGATAACAGCTCTTATGCTTTCAGCATTGTGAGATGTTTTAATAACAGCACCAAAAAAGTGGATACCCTACCAAAAGCACCATAATCATCATCCCTGATGACCCAAAAGGTGAGCTAACGTAAAATGGGCTATGTGTAACTTCCTGAAACTCCTTGTGGTATATTGTCATATTCTCCCTGGTAAAAAAAATCTCTTCCTTCCTCTCTTTTTAGATACAGGCAAACATTTATTAGACCAAATATGCTAAATGATGTAACTGACATACCAGCAGACATTATTTTGATTTCACTAGAAACCCTTATTAACCACCTCAGTCCTCTGGGAGGACTTACCCACCTCCTAATCAGGCCATTTTTTGCGATACGGCACTGCATCATTTTAACTGACAACTACGCTGTACCCAAACAAAATTGATGTCCTTTTTTCCCCACAAATAGAGCTTTCTTTTGGTGGTATTTGATCAACTCTGCGTTTTTTTGTTTTTTGCGCTATAAACAAAAAAAGAGTGACAATTTTGAAAAAAAAAATTTCCTTCTGCTATTAAACATTTCCAAAAAAAGTAAAAAAACTAATTTATTCATCAGTTTAGGCCGATATGTATTCTGCTACATATTTTTGGTAAAAAAAAATGCAATAAGCGTATATTAATTGGTTTGCACAAAAGTTATCACGTCTACAAAATAGGGGATAGATTTACGGAATTTTCATTTTTTTTTTTTTTTTTACTAGTAATGGCGGCAATCAGTGAGTTTTAGTGGGACTGCAACATTGAGGTGGACAGATCAGACACCTAACGGGCATTTTTGACACTTTTTTGAGAACCAGTGACATTATTACATTAAACAGCTCTAAAAATATGCACTGTTATTGTACTAGTGACACTGGCAGGGAAGGGGTTAACATCAGGGGCGAGCAAGGGGTTAAATGTGTTCCCTGGGTGTGTGTTCCAACTGTATGGGAAACTGTGTGACTGGGGAAACAAACATATCTGTCTGCCTGCATAGCAGAAAGACAGGATCTGTGTGATGTTTACACAGGCAGATCCCCTTCCTGTCACTGCGGGGAACGATCATGGGTGGCCGGCGGACATCGATCGCTGATTGCTCCCCCCGCTAGCCAATGCGAGTGCGTGCATGCCCACAAAAGTGGGTGCACGAGCCAATGTACACCTATGGCGATTTGTGGGATCAAGCCACCTTGCCGCAGTATAATGACGGCACCTGCTCGGGAAGTGGTTAAAGTGGAACTTTAGTCAGAAAATGAATTCCTGCCAGATCACTTCAGGCTGGCCCATTTTGCAGGTATAGCTATGTAAAACATTAAAAATAAGTCTATAATGTTTAAAATTCAGTAATACGCTGTCCGACCCTGCTCTGCACATGCTCAGTTGCTCTACATTTTAGGCATTTTTAGGCACTGCTGAATTTGTAGAGGCCGATCTGCTGACAGCCTTAAAGTGGATTTAAACCCTCCCATCCTTTACAGCCAGGGAAGCTGCTTCTGTTTGATCTGCAATGCCATGGTGCTGCACATGTGATCAGTTATCACACCAGCCATTTGATGGTTTGACATTTTGGTTGAGGATACAAGCAAATGTGACAGTTGGGAATCTTGGCATTCCAGGAATGTAACTTTTTTTTGAAACTGTTAAATCGATGGGTTTAAGTCTGCTTTATGATTTTCTGCTGTTCAGGGGCTCTGGGCTTCAGCAAAATTGCAGCCTCCAGCAAGAAGAAACTGGAAAAATACCAGATGCAATTTACAGTGCACACTAATTTTAGTAGCATAATTATTATTGTGGAATGTATGTTCCTTGCTAAAGAACATTATTTTTTATCAAGTGGTTATGGGTAAAGTTCCGCTTTAAGTTTAGAACATTGAAGTATTACTAAACCCACAACAGTAAAATAAGTCTGTATGTGCAGCATAGCATGCTTGTAATACTCACTGTGGAATTTAAGGGGTTAATCCTCTGCATTGTGTAAAAAGGCTGGTTTATCCTGTATGCATAGATTCTTCCCTCCTGCACTGTCTATCTGGGTATGGCAGCTAGGCAGGGTAGTCCTCCTGCACATGCTCAGTTGTGTCTTTTATGCGGAAGAGAATAGTTACGTGTTCTCAGAGATAGCTAGGTCACATGATATTGACATCACACATGTGACGTGTATACAGGCTGTAGTGGAAATCTCCTCCTACCTGAAATCTCAGCACTGGAGAAACCCTGCAGGTTATCATGTAACTGTGGTATACAGATCATCCAAAAAGGTATATAGTGGCAGTATATTAATGTAAAAAAAGAAGATTCATAAGCAGTGGGCACTGTGGGGGGGGTCAGTTGAACTATTTTCATATTTCTGGGTTTAGTAACACTTTAAAGTCTATTTTTAACAAGTGTGTAACTTTTCTTTTCTTCTTCTTCTTCTTCTTCTTCTTCTTCCTGCAGTGCATTAAGAGCTAGATTAGGAGTCCTAATGCTGATCCTTTATCATATGCCCAGGGCTGGCATTGGTGGGGGTGGGGATTCAGTGCAACTACATTAAAAACAAGGATAACCATCTACAAAGGCAGTCATTGCTGGTGAATGTTAAAAACAAGTGCAGGAAGTGTAATATTTTTAGACACAGGGCAAATATTTCCAAAATAACCTGTTCTCATTGGAAAAGAGATGGCACATATTGGGGAATGTGCTGAAAAATGTTGGCAAATGTACAATAAATGTGCTTTATGGAGGAGGCACCATTGGCAGATGAGTTCTGGGATAAAAAAAAGTCTGGTGGAATTTTGCCAGCCTAGCTATTTTTCTCATGGATTAGGCTGCCACTGGTTGTACTTGGGCAGTAAAAAGGAGCATATTAATGCATATGTTGTTTAGAGAAACCTCTGTGTAGCAGTTGTTTTATTATTTGTTTCATATATTTATATATGTTTAAGTATATGTAAAGAGTAACTCTTTAAGTATATTTAATTTTGAAATAAGGAAGCAATCATCCAGTGTGTCCTATCAGGTTTTTCAGGTAAGGAGTGCATGGATTCAAGATTGGTGGATCATCTCATGTCACACTCCAAAGGAAGAAGCGGCATATCCCCATTTGCATGTCTGTCTGGAAATACAGATCATGACTTGATGAAAATGAAAAGCATAAGCAGTGTAAGTGTCAAAAGAAATGTTTGAATTGGTCACAATCACCAAAAAATGTAATTTCTCTCCTGTTTGTTGGAGGACACATTAGATCTGATCAAAAGCTGTGCTCTACAATGAATGCATAGATTTAAAAAATGTTATCTTTGTTTTTCAAGCACTATAACATAGTTAAAGAGAAAACACAGCACAGGTACTACTATTTCAGACTACTATTTCACCCTGGGTGAAATTTATCAAAATCAGCTTCTATCTTCAGCTTGTTTAGTTAAAATCTAAAATGAAAGATAGAAGCTGATTGGTTACCATGTACAACTGCTCCAGATTCTGACAGCTGCAGTTTTGATAAATTTCCCTCTATAAGTGAAACCTCAGTGAACCATGAATCACTACTCTGATTCTTACGTTTGTTAATTTATCTAGAGCTTCTAAGCACTGCAAACAGGTATTTTACAACTAGAGGTAAGGAAAAACAGCAAAACATCTAAATAGGAGCCAAGAACTGCTCCCGCTGTCTATTCATGAAAAATATTAAATATTCCTACGCAATCTTCCTTATTTACATTTTTTATCATATTGTTTAAACAAGCAATAAAAGGAGACTTTCTGAGGAAGATTCTAAATTGGCATTACCAAAAAAAAATATGTCCTTTAGGCTTAATTAGATGACATAATTGCACATAAAAAGGCATTTTTGTCCCTAAAAAGTGTTTGTGTTTTGTATAGAAGGGGCTGTAGCCAAACTGCACATTCTCAGGTATGCTAAGAGAAAAACTGGATTTTTTTGTAATCCATTTCTTGGAGTACATCACCGCACACGGAGCAGGCTATAAATCAAGACTACCTGGGTTATGTGTCACCTATAGGTGATAAAACACTGGCAGAAGAAACAGACAGGACATCTTCACCTACATAACCCCTCCCATACAGGAAGTACCTCCATTTTGTAGCAAGAAATGAACCCCCAAAAAGAGGGGAGGTACCTCTGTGCCCCATGACGTACTCCAAGAAATGTATTTTACCGGTAAATACAAAAAAATCCTGTTATCTTTACCGTACATCATGGGTTACAGCTCACAACATACTGTGATCAAAAATCAGTATCCTCAGTGGCCTTCACTTTCATCTTTTAAAACCTTGTAAAAGTGTGTACCGAAGACCAAGTTGCAGCCTTGCAAACCAGAGCCACTGACACCTGATGACAGATTGCCCAACAGGCTCCCACATTTCGGGTAGCATGAGCCTTTACTTTAAAAGGTGAACCTTACCCTTCAAGTCATAGGCTTGGGCAATAAACTGATAAAATTTCCAACTTAGTAAAACAGACCAAATACAAGTCCCATGGACACAAGGGTGGTCTAACAGACGGAACCATACAGATTACCACTGAATAGATGTGCCTACCAACTATGGAGAAGCAATTGATCTCTGAAAAAAAAACCTGCCAGGGCCGATGTCTTTCAATGGTACTTAAGGCCAAATTAAATTTAACCCCTGACTGGAGAAGAGCCAAAAAGCGACCAATCACATGTTTATAGGGAGTGAGGAAGTCCATCTGCCAATTCTCTACACCTGGGATATGTACTGCCAACAGGGCTGGAAACATGCACTCTGCCCAAGATAGAGTGCGTCTCATCCCCATCTCGGCAGCATGACTCCCGGTGCCTCCCTGACGGGTGATATACTGTATGCCTCCACAGCGGCATTGTCCAGATTGGACCCTGAACTGAACTCCAGTCAGCTGATCAGACCAGTGCAGGAAAGCCCTGCTGAGGTGCTTCCTGTATGGGAGGCGGTATGTAGGGGAGGACTTCCTGTCGGTTTCTTCTGCCAGTGTCCGGTCACCTATTGGTGGTGCATAACCCATATAGTCATGATTTATAGCCTTCTCTGTGTCCCATGATGTATGACAAAGAAACATACTTTACACACACACACACACACGTGGCAAGTTATTGATTGCTTTCAGCTGACTTACAAACCTGACACTTTGCCAAATCCCTCCACCTTTGCTGACAAAGTAGTAAATGTCTTTTTACAATTATCCAGGTATATCAGAAAGTCCTCAGTATTAAAGATTCTCTCCTCCACCAATGAAAACCAATTTACATTACTTCCACAGCTTATGTTGCAAACAGCTCAAATACCTCCAAAGCATATTCCTCTATTGCATCTGACAAAAAGAGACATCGGTGGAAGAAAAATGTTTCTTAATTCTTATGCTCTTGATTTTTTCAAACATGGATCCCTACCAGCAATTATAATGGACAATGGGTATGTACTTCTTCCAAAACACTGTAAATAAACTGCACATAGCCTAAACTTTCATTATATATTAATACAGTATTAAACCAAAAAATAAAAAATGTAATGTCTTGCATCTTACCAATCCTTACATTGGCTGTAACACACTTGCTATCTTAGGGTGTCTGTTAGGCTTGCGTCCTTTTTTTCCCACAAATAGAGCTTTCTTTTGGTGGTATTTGATTACCCCTGCAGTTTTTATTTTTTGCGATATAAAAAAGACTGAAAATTGTGAAAATAATTATATTTTCTACTTTTTGTCATTAGAAAAATACAAACAACTACATTTAAGTCATAAATTTTTGCCAAAATGCATTCAGCCACGTCTCGGGTAAAAAAAGGTCAATTAGTGTATATTTATTGGTTTGCGCAAAAGTTATAGCGTCTACAAACTAGGGTACATTTTCTGGAATTTACGCAGCTATTATTTTATGACTGCCTATCTTTTTTCCTGAGGTGCTATAATGGAAGGGCAGTACAAACACCCCAAATGAACCTATTTTGGAAAGTAGACACCCCAAGGAATTAGCTGAGAGGCATGTTGAGCCCATTGAATATTTTATTTTTTTGTCACAAGTGATTGAAAAATGACAAAAAAAAAAATTACACAAAGTTGTCACTGAAATGATATATTGCTCACACATACCATGGGTATATGTGGAATTATACCCCAAAATGCATTCTGCTGTTTTTCCTGAGTACGGGGATACCCCATGTGTGAGACTTTTTGGGAGCCTGTCCGCGTACGGGGCCCCAAAAAAACAGTCACCACCTTCAGGATTTCTAGGGGCGTAAAATTATGTTTTTACCCCACACTACCTATCACGGTTTTGGAGGCCATGAAATGTCCAAATAGCAAAAAATAAATAAATGACCCAATTTTGGAAAGTAGACACCCTGAGCTATTTGCTGAGAGGCATGTTGAGTCCATGGAATATTTTTTTTTTTCACAAGTGATTGGAAAATGACAAAAAAACAAAAAATTACACAAAGTTTTCACTAAATGATATATTGTCAAAAACAAACTATGTAGGATCGGCGCCTTGGAATATTTGTATTTAACTGTGCTATCCTGACTGCAGCTGCGGTGAGAGCAGGTACACCTGCTCGACAAATTTGAAGGACTGAGACAGCAGCGCTATTTGAGCTCATTATACCTCTAAAAATAAGTGATATAAAGTGCTGGTGCATACATGTAATAATGTTAATTACATATTCATACCCCAATAAACATGCTTTGTGTTATTTAAATTTCCTTGTATAAATCACTGTAGTTATAATTAATCCTAAATATTGTGCACAAATACAATGTATAAATTATCTAAAAATATATCATTCAATTGAATAAATACTATTAGTGTCCATAGGAAAAATGTGAAAAAATAAAAAACCAATGATCAAAAATCACACTGTGTATGTGTCTTATATCTGTGAGTTCAAGCAATATTTTGTTAAAAAATCAATATAAATCTGTATAAAAATATATTAAATGTCCCCAAAAAGGAAAGAAAAAAGAAAAAATATCTGTGCTCTTCAATTCTGCTACTCAGTTATTCCATATTGCTGTAATCCACAAATGATAGTACTAAAATCCCTCACCAGAGTTGAAGGCTGGAAAATTATAACCAGCAAAAGTGTGTGTCTTTAGAATGGATCTTTTTTTGCTCTACTGTCAATCTGACCTTCACTCGGATGTCTCCCAGCTTGTGTCTGGCAATCACAGTTGTAAGCAAAAGCTGTCAGCTTGTAATCAGCAGCACCATGTTCTGCTCGTATACAGGGCCGGCTCTACCACTAGGCGGAGTAGGCGGCCGCCTAGGGCGCCCTGCCGCCCAGCCCCTGTCCATATACTACCCCAGCCTGGCCATGTACTACCCCAGCTTGGCAATATACTACCCCAGCCTGGCCATATACTACCCCAGCTGGTCCATATACTACTGTAGCCTGTCCATATACCTGCAAACCACGGCTGGCATGAGGAAGTGAGCCGGTGTCGCCATTATTTGTCTTTAGGCCAGATCCAGAGGCACAGGTGCAGGCCTGTGGACCAGGGCTAAAGAAATTGGTAGAGAGGAGCTGCAAAAATGTCCACCTCTGCCACCTCCATCGTATACATGGACAGGACAAAGGGGGTGGAGTCAGGGGCGGAGCCAAGGGGGGCGGCAAAATGAGGTTTCGTCTAGGGTGTCAAAAATCCTTGCACCAGCCTTGCTCGTATATATCCCTGTGATGGATATCTTCTTGCTCAGCTGTGAATCCGACCCTCACTTGGATGTCTCCCAGCTGGTGTCTGTCAATTGCAGCGTGCAGATGAAATCTTATCTGGATATCTCCAAAATATTATCTCGATAGGCAATCTCCTGATGGATAGCTCCTCTCCACCATTTAGCATACATATAAGAAGGAAAAAGCTCCATGGTGTAATACCGTTAAAAAAAAAATGATTTTAAACTCATAAGTTATTACACACTTAGGGATCCAAAGCATAAACATATGAATGGGTCGTCCCCGGTTCTAGATTGAATCTTCCGCGAGTCCGACAACCATGTAAGTACGATAGTGTCAGCGTTCTAAGCCCCGCCCTACTAGTGTCGTCATTCAATGTCTTCTCGGAGCGGTGACCGCTGCACACTGCAATTGTCAGACACCAGCCGGGAGACATCCAAGCGAGGGTCGGATTCACAGCAGAGCAAGGAGATATCCATCATGGGGATATACGAGCAGAACACGGTGCTGCTGATTACAAGCTGACAGCTTTTGCTTACAACTGTGATTGCCGGACACAAGCTCCATTCTAAAGACACACACTTTTGATGGTTATAATTTTCCAGCCTTCAACTCTGGTGAGGGATTTTATTACTATCATTTGTGGATTACAGAAATATGGAATAATGGAGCACCGGAATTGAATAGCACAGATATTTTTTTCCCTTTGGGGACATTTAATATATTTTTATACAGATTTATATAGATTTTTTTAACAAAATATTGCTTGGACTCACAGATATAAGACACATACACAGTGTCATTTTTGATCATTGGTTTTTTATTTTTTCACCTTTTTTTCACATTTTTCCTATGGACACTGATAGTATTTATTCAATTGAATGATATCTTTTTAGATAATTTATACATTGTATTTTGTGCACAATATTTAGGATTAATTATAACTACAGTAATTTATACAAGGAAATTTAAATAACACAAACCATGTTTATTGGGGTAGGAATATCGAATTAATATTATTAGATAGAGGTATGCACCAGCACTTTATATAACTTATTTTTAGAGGTATAATGAGCTACTGATAGCGCTGCTGTCTCAGTCCTTCAAACTAAATGATATATTGCTCACACATGCCAAAATACATTCTGCTGGTTCTCCTGAATATGGGGATACCACATGTGTGGGACTTTTTGGTGGTCTAGCCGCGTACAATGTATTTTGGGGTGTAATTCCACATATACCCATGGCATGTGTGAGCAATATATCATTTCAACTTTGTGTATTTTTTTTTTTTGTCATTTTTCAATCACTTGTGACAAAAAAATAAAATATTCCATGGACTCAACATGCCTCTCAGCAAATAGCTTGGGGTGTCTACTCTCCAAAATGGTGTCATTTGGGGGAGTTTTGAACTGTCCTGGCATTTTATGCCCAACATCACCCACTCTTTTAACCACTTGAACTACCAAGTCTTTTCTGACACTTTTTGTTTACATGAAAAAATCCTTTTATTGCCCAAATGTTTGGTGAAATATAAAAGATGATCCCATGGCAAGTACATAGAAACCAAAGATGACATGCTTTAAAAATTACGCACACCCGCGCAGCAGCGACAAACTATATACATTTTTAAAAGCCTTTACGGGTTACCACTTTAGATTTGCAGAGGAAGTGTACTGCTAGAATTACTGCCCTCAATCTGACGCTCACGGTGATACCTCACATGCATGATGGAATTGCTGTTTACATATGACACGAGACTGACGCTTGCGTTCACCTTTGCGCGTGACACTGTCCCTTTCATTTTTTTTATCATTTTTTTTGTTCTAACAGGGAATTTAACTATCCCCTATGATAAAAATGGGTAGTGTCCCATATATATATTTTTTATTTGGGGTCTATTAGACTCAAGATCTCTCCTCAGACCTTAAAGCATCTGACCACACCAAAATCAGTGTGATAAGATGCTTCCGCAATTTCCCAACCACGCGGTTTATATCCGGCAAAACCAAACTCATTAAATGCTCGTAGCCTCCAGTTTCTTAGGCCATAGAGATGATTGGAGCCATTCTAGTCTTCAATCAGCTCTATGGTCAGCTGGCGAAACCACCGGCTGCATTCTCGCGTTCCCTGTGGGACAGGAGAGCCTGAGAAAACTACTCAAAGACCAGCAACATACTAATACATTGTTGGTCCTTGTTGGGCATATGTTGTAATGTAATGTCTTTTTTTTTAAGCAGCTTGTGGGTTAAATGAAAAAAAAAAGAATCAATCGGTGGGTATGCCCATCATTAGAAAGCCGCCCTTCATCCACCCAGCTCTAATGGTGGGCATAGCCCTTTTTAAAAAATATATACCAAAGCATAGGGACAATCCGCCCCAATTTCCACCCACTGCCCCTATGCTCGGGTATATATGCTCTACTTTTAACTGTGGTGGTGAAATCACCTGCAACAGCGCTGGATTCGCCACTTTACGTATGGTGGGAGCAAACGCTGTTGCTGTCACCATAGGTAAATCAGTGCCGCAGCTAACTGGCGTACCTGAAAAGCAAAAAATTATTAATAAAACACAATAACATAAAAAAAATACATTCCTGCAAAGTAGAAAACATTATAAAACATTATAGGAAAACATTATAAAAACATTACATACCTGCAAAGGAAACGTGATAAAAAAGTAACAAAACATTACAGGTATGCATAAAAAAACATTAACAATAGAGAGAGCAATAAAAAAAGGGAAAATAGAGATAGAAAAACAATAAACTTACAACTGTTTTTGACTTTTATTATTTTTTTTGTTTGTTTTTATAACTTTTTTATTTTATTTTTTAAAATTTTTTCCTTTTTTTTTTTTTGGTACGCTTTTTTTCTATAACAGTAAAGATTAGGGTCTTAAAAAATGCAGTGACATCTTTGGAGACCCTGTGACAGTGTGTCTTATTCCTGTGTACTGCTGTACCCTATGCTAATACTCAACTAGTGTATGGTAGTGCTCGAAACAGTCACCGATGCAAAGACCAGGCTGGTCAGGACAGGAGGGACAATAAAAGCGGGTGTCACGCCTGTATGCACGTCATCTTTTTTTGGTGGGCTCAGTTGGTAGGGGTACCAGGAATGGCATGCGCAAAATGCATTTGGATTGGGAATATGGGGTGCAGAACCATCTGGAAACAGAAGGGCTCTGACGATCTCTTCCTGGAATTGAAGGAGAGATCCAGACCGTCCTGATGCTTTGTATCGCTCAAGCATAGCCAATTGGAATAAGTATACAGACACTTTTTTGTACTAGCGTCTGGTCTTACGGGCAATTAGGTACGGCGCCAATAACTGGTCATTGAGGTCCACCCCTCCCATATTTTGGTTATATTAGTGGACACAGAGGGGTTTCTCCACAACACCAGTTGCCATTGTAATTTGGATGGTCGTACAGTTGTATGCAAAAGTTTAGGAACCCCTGACAATTTCCATTATTGTCGTTTATAAATATTTGGGAGTTTGGATCAGCAATTTCATTTTGATCTATCAAATAACTGAAGGACACAGTAATATTTCAGTAGTGAAATGAGGTTTATTGGATTAACAGAAAATGCGCAATATGCATCAAAAGGAAATTAGACAAGTGCATACATTTGGGAACTCCAACAGAAAAATCACATCAATATTTAGTTGAGTCTCCTTTAGCAGAAATAACAGCCTCTAGACGCCTCCTATATCCTGTAATCAGTATCTGCATTCTGGATGAATGTATTTTGGACCATTCCTCCTTACAAAACATCTCCAGTTCAGTTAGGTTTGATGGTTGCCGAGCATGGACAGCCCGCTTCAAATCACCCCACAGATGTTTAATGATATTCAGGTCTGGGGACTGGGATGACCATTCCACAACATTGTACTTGTTCCTCTGCATAAATGCCCGAGTAGATTTTGAGCAGTGTTTTGGGTTGTTGTCTTGTTGAAATATTCAGCCCCGGCGTAATTTCAACTTTGTGACTGATTCCTCAACATTATTCTCAAGAATCTGCTGATATTGAGTGGAATCCATGCGACCCTCAACTTTAACCAGATTCCCAGTACTGGCACTGGCCACACAGCCCCACAGCATGATGGAACCTCCACCAATTTTTACTGTGGGTAGCAAGTGTTTTTCTTGGAATGCTGTGTTCTTTTGCCGCCATGCATAACGCCCCTTGTTATGACCAAAATGAAGCTGGATCGTCCAAATGTGCGTTTGCATACCTCAAGCGACTCCGTTTGTGACGTGTCTGCAGAAAAGGCTTCTTTCGCATCACTCTCCCATACAGCTTCTCCCTGTGCAAAGTGTGCTGAATTGTTGAACGATGCACAGTGACACTATCTGCAGCAAGGTGATGTTGTAGGTCTTTGGAGGTGGTCTGTGGGCTGTTTTTGACCGTTCTCACCATCGTTCGCCTTTGTCTCTCAAATATTTTATGTGGCCTGCCACTTCTGGCCTTAACAAGAACTGTGCCTGTGGTCTTCCAGTTCCTCACAGTGGACACTGACAGCTTATATCTCTGCGATAACTTTTTGTAGCCTTCCCCTAAACCATAATGTAGAACAATCTTTGTTTTCAGGTCATTTGAGAGTTGTTTTGAGGCCCCCATGTTGCCACGCTTCAGAGGAGAGTCAAAGAGAATAACAACTTGCAATTGGCCACCTTAAATACCTCATGATTGGATGCACCGGTCTATGAAATTCAAGGCTTAATGAGCTCACCAAACCAACTGTGTGTTCCAATTAATCAGTGCTAAGTAGTTACAGGTATTCAAATTAACAAAATGAAAAGGGTGCCCAAATTTAAGCACCTGTCTAATTTTGTTTTGATGCATATTGCACATTTTCTGTTAATCCAATAAACCTCATTTCACTACTGAAATATTACTGTGTCCTTCAGTTATTTGATAGATCAAAATGAAATTGCTGATCCAAACACTCAAATATTTATAAACGACAATCATGGAAATTGTCAGGGGTTCCTAAACTTTTGCATACAACTGTATTTGCGTGAAGGGAGGAGAGAATGAAAACATTCTTTGTATCCCTCCACTTCACCGCGAGCAAATGACTACTTCTCAAGCAGGCTCTCTCCCCCCGTCTAAGTCGGGATTCTACCAGCCGTTGGTTAAGCCCTGGCGATTAGATCGCATGGTGCCACATGTGACTAAAAAGTTGCACGCTTCAGTAGTAATTGTCCACGTACAAATGATACCCCTTTCCGAATAAGGGTGACACCAAGTCCCACACAATCTTGCCAGCCCTCACTATGTAGTCTGGGCATCTTTCTGGCTCCACGTGACTATCTTTTCTCTCATAAACCATAAAACTACATGTATAGCCTGTGGCCCTGTCACAGAGCTTATACATCTTGACCCCGTATCTGACACACTTGCTGGGGAGAAACTGTTTGAAAGCAAGACGGACAGAAAATGTAATCAGGGACTCGTCTACGCAGACAACCTGGTCAGGAATAAACTGCTGCAAATTGTGTGTTGAAGTGGTTTACGAGGGGCCGAATTTTGTGGAGCCGACCGTATTCAGGGTCACCCCGTGGACGACAGAGTTCATTGTCGTTGAAGTGCATAAACCGCAGGATCTGCTCGTATCTTGTCCTGACCATGGAAGTAGAGAACACGAGCATATGGTGAATTAGGTCAGTGGACCAATATGACCGCAACTCAGATTTTTTATTTATGCCCATGTTGAGGGAAAGGCCCAGAAAGGTCTTAAATTTTGGAACAGTAATTGGTTTCCAGTCACTTGCAAGTGACAAATGGGGATTAGCGGCAATGTATTTACCAGCATATAAATTGCTTTGGTCCACAATAGAGCTATAGAGAACTTAAAATCAACTGTATTCACCTGAATTCCGGGTTGGCCAGTGAATGGGGGAAGTACGGGCGCTGAATCAGTGGCGGGTTGCAAATTAGGGTAAGCGTATTCAGCGTGAAGGGCACTATGGGCTCTGCGGGCCTGTTTTTGTCTTCGTCTTCATGGCTGTGGGACATTACTTGTGCTAGCCACACCAGCTTGAACTGCACTTATGGAACTCGCCACATCACCAAGTGTTACTGCAGTGCTGGTTGTATGACCAGGATGTACTAGGCCGCTGGTGCTTGCCAGTTCATCAGAAGGAGGAGCGGCACTAGTACTGGCTCTCTGCTCCATACAAGAGCCCTGTGGTTCTTGCACCTCATCAACAGCAGAATGGGATAGGGTACACCTGACCTTAGCAGGGACCACAACTCTGTCGTCAGAGCTATCTGACAGGGTGCTGTTACTGTCTACGGGTTCATATGTTGAGCCTGAATCTGACACTGAGGCTTCCCCATTGCTCTCATCTGTCATGCTCAACAACGTGTAGGCCTCTTCACTAGTGTACTTCGAATCGGACATGTTTGACTCTAAATTTATAGCTACACTAGTGTGACTCAGGCAAAAAAGCGCACCTGGTTGTCAGAGCCTGTTTCAAGTCGCTACCACTTTCGCAGGGATTAGGCGTGATCTCTGTGAATGCTGCAGAGATGTGTGTTGTGTTTGGTAAGTGTCAGCGATCTATTGATCCTGCACTTAGGTGGGCTGGACTGGGTGGAGGGGCTAAACACAGGTGCTAGCAGGTATCTGGGCTGATCCCGCTAACACCGCGTTCTTATAACCCTAATCTAGTGGGGATGCTAATATAGATCTGATCAGATCACAGACATTGATCTGTTCAGATAATATGCTACTAACTGACCTATCTAGGTGTATGTATGCGTGTCAGAGTACCTGTACTAATCTGAACCTGCCGGGGATTGATGCTGATCCTAACGCATGCTAGAACTTAACTAAGGTCACCGCCGGGTGATCAGGGGGTAAAAACCTATAAAAGGTGTATATATATATATATATATATATATATATAAATATATATAGCGAGTAAACGGAGGGAAAAAACGACCTAAGTAGCATCACCCATGACACTTATACGGTGATCACATGTGACAGGGGGCAATCAAGGGGTGAAAACCTTTATTGATGGGGTAAGGGGGGTATTTATACATACCTAGTCCTACTACTACCTACCCTAACACTGATTAGTGTCATAAGTGACATAAGTACAGCGATCAGGGAATGATCTAATCGCTGCACTCAGTGACACATTGAAAGGGGATGACAGCAGTGAAGGGGTTAACTGGGGGGGGGCGCGATCAGGGGGCAATCAAAGCCTTAAAAGTGTGCCTAACGTGTACTGTTGGCAGTATAGTGTTGTGCACTCACATTTTGATGTCCTCCCTCCGCTCTCTGGAACCGAAAAGGGCTTCAGGAACGGAGGTGACATCACTTCCTCTGCCTCTGTTTACATTACAGAGGCAGAGGAGGCATTTCATTCGCCAAGACCGATCAATGGGTACAGATCAAAATTCATTGGTCTGTGCCTGTATATTGATCGGTCCTCTACCAAACCCGACCACCGCGGCTGCCGTTTATAGACAGCGATTCGAGCTACGCTGCCACTTTGCAGCAGTAAATGTACGCGATGCGGTCGGGAACTGGTTAAACATATATCCTAAACAAAGTGCCGACTGTCACTTAAACAAGCTGCTAGTAGGCTTCATTAATCTTCAGCCCTATTTAAAGCTTGTTAACAAACTAATTGAAGCCAGCTTGTAGCTTGTTTAAAAGTGAGAGCACTCCCAACAAGATTTGTGCTTTCACAATCCCAAACTGGAACTAAGGAGTTGTTTAAAGGCCTCAACAAAGCTGCTCCAAGCCTGTCGAAAACTTGGCATAAGCTTGCATTTAAATCAGCTAAAACACATATTAAAAAGACCTAAAACTAGTTTACATCGGTTCTTATATTTTATATTAGGGATGGGTCGAACACCCCCCAGTTCGGTTCGCACCACATTACCGCAAACAGGCAAAAAATTTGCACAAACATGCATACCCTATTAAAGTCTATTGTGATGTTCCCCACTGTCTGACAGCTCTTATGTAGCCATGAGGCGTGGCCATCCGATGACATCACCCTGAGAGCCTGTCCCCTTTGATGTCACAAGGCTACATAAGAGCTGTCAGACAGCAGGGGACATCACAACGGAGGAAGACAGCATCAGGAGAAGAGCGTCTTTTTTGTTTTCAGTGGGTAACCAGCAGTGAGGAAGAAGACAGCGTGGTGGGAGAAGACGGCACCGGAGAGACGGCACCGGAAGAGACGGCACCAAGAGAAGACGGCTCGGGGAGAAGACAGAGCTATTTTTTTAAAATGAAGGACCGGATCTTATTTTTTTAAAATTTCACAGCTTTTTGGTGAATTGGTAGGGGTACCCAATATTCACATGGGGGTGCCGGGATCTGGGGGCCCCCTTGTTAAGGTGCTTGCTCGTCCCCCCATATCCTGACCTGTCAGGTTGCATGCTCGGATAAGCGTCTGGTATGGATTTTTGGGGGACCCCCACACCATTTAAAAAAAATAAAAATTGGTGTGGGGTTCCCCTTAAAATCCATACCAGACCTGAAGGGCCTGGTATGGATTTTGGGGGGACCCTCACACCATTTTTTTTTACATTTTGGTGCGGGGTTCCCCTTAAAATCCAAACCAGACCTGAAGGGCCTGGTATGGATGTTAGGGGGGACCCCACACCATTTTTCTCTTAATTCTGGCATAGTTCCCATAACCACTTAAATACACTGTATTGTAATACTCTGCACTGCATTATATACCCTGCACTGTATTATATATACTACAATGACTGCACTATTTATTCTCCACTGTATTATATATACTACACTGACTGCACTATATATCCTGCAATGTATTATATATACTACATTGATGGCACTATATACTCTGAACTGCATTATATATACAATGCAGACTGCACTATATGCTCTGAATATATAATACAGGGACTGCACTATATAAAATTGTAATTACATTCCCCAGCCAAACAGGTGCAGAAAAATTGGGCCTTGGGTGTTGGTGGTGCCTGAACACTGTAAGCCCTCACAATTACTCTTGTTGGGCACAGGAAACGGGTCCTGCTGTGAAAAATAATTTTAACCATTTGCTGACCGCAGTCTAATGGTGACAAGGTGGTTTGATATCGCAAACCACCGTCATATGACGGTGGCTGCGATGTCCCTCACTGTGAGCGTGTGCTGCCCGAGGCGCGATCACTGTGTTCGGGGGGGGCAGGGAGCAGGTAGGGCAGACTCGATCGCCGCTGGCTACCCGCGATGCCCCCCCTGCAGTGAAAGAACAGAGGTCCGTGTAAGTAAACACGGATCTCTGTTCTGTTAGAGGGGGAAGAGCTGTGATCACAGGCTTCCTGTATATGGAAGCCGTGATCACTCCCTTCCCCCAGCCAGGGTAGCCCACATACAGTGAGAACACACCCAGGGAACACGGTTAACCCTTAGAACGCCCCCTCCAGGTTAACCCCTTCACTGCCAATGGCATTTACACAGTAATCAGTGCATTTTTATAGCACTGATCGCTGTATAAATGCCAAAGGTCCCAAAAAAGTGTCAAAATGGTCCGACATGTCCGAGGCAATATCGCAGTACCGCTAAAAATCGCAGATTGCCGCCATTACTAGTAAAAATAAGAAATAAAATAAAAACCCCAGAAATTAATTCTCATCATCCGTAAACGTGGCAAATTTTGCGCAAACCAATCAATAAACGCTGATTGCGATATTTTTTTTACCAAAAATAATATAGATCAGCCAAAACCGATGGAAAAAATGTTTTTTTATATATTTTTTTTTGGATTTGTATTTTAGCAAAAAGTAAGAAATGTGTTTTTTTTTTGCAAAATTGTCACTCTTCTTTTGTTTATAGCGGCGATCAGAAATGACGCAGAGGTGATCAAATACCACCAAAAGAAAGCTCTGTTTGTGGGAAAAAAAGGACACAAATTTAGTTTGGGTATAACATCGCATGACCGCGCAATGCTCAGTTGGAAAGGTCTCCAAGTCTGCTCTTGCCCTTAGATATTCCTGCACCATATGGTGCAGACACTGGAGATGGTTGCATGAACCTATCAGCCTGAAAAAAGAACTGAAAAAATGTTTAAAGGCATCGGTCAGCCAGCAACCTTCTCCACCGCTGTTCCTCTGACTGAACGAAGCCTCAGAAACACATTGTCCAGCACCAGGAAATGGTAACCTCCCAGGGTCTGGAAAGGCGTTACACAAACTTTTCTTCAAGGTCTCCTGAAGATGTTTCATCCGCTGCTCCCTCTGCAAAGGCAGGATGAGTTCTGCAACTTTACCCTTGTAACGTGAATCAAAAAGAGTTGCCAGCCAGTAATGATCACTCTTCTTGATACCACAAATCCTAGGGTCCTTTCGCAGGCTTTGTATAATCAGGGTGCCCATGCAGCATAAGTTTGCAGAGGCATGAGATTTGGAGTCCTCTGGGTCACTGAGGATGACATTGTCAGGAACTACAACCTCCCAGCCACGTACAACTCCTTGGGTTTCTGGGGACTGAAAACCATCCCTTGCAGACTGCTGTGTGTTATCCTCTGCATCCCTGCTGACACAATCCTCCTCCTCTAATTCCTGAGTGTTTGGCGGCCCCACAGGAATGCTATCTGCATAAAGGGGACCTTGAGAGGACAGGAAGTCCTCCTCTTCCTCCCGCTGTTCTGCTTCAAGTGCCCTGTCCATGATTCCATGTGCTCCAGCAGGAAGACTAGATGGACAGTGTTACTGATGCATGCATTGTCACTGCTCACCATCCTTGTGGCCTCCTCAAATGGTCACAGGACAGTGCATGCATCCTTGATCAGTAGCCACTGGTGTGAGGAAAAGAAGCCAAGCTCCCCTGAGCCTGTCCTGGTGTCATACTCGCACAGTTACTCATTGATGGCCCTCTGCTGTGTGTGCAGCTGCTGCAGCATAGCCAATGTTGAGTTCCACCTGGTGGGCATGTCACAAATGAGGCGGTTGGTGGGCAGGTTATATTCCCGTTGAATGTCAGCCAGCCGAGCACTGGCATTGTATGACCACCAGAAATGAGCACAGACTTTTCTGGCCTGCCTGAGAATATCTGGTAAGCCTGGGTACCTAGTCAAGAAACGCTGCACCGCAAAATTCAGGACATGTGCCAAGCATGGGACATGTGTCAAGTGTCCCTGTCAGAGGGCAGAGAGAAGTTTGGTGCCATTGTCACATACAACCATTCTTGGCTCAAGCTGCCATGGCGTCAACCGCCTCTGAGCCTGCCCCCGCAGAGCTGACAGAATCTCTGGCCCAGTGTGGCTCCTATCCCCTAGACAGACCAGCTGAAGCACTGCATGGCATCTTTTAGCCTGACTGCTTGTGTAGCCCCTTGAATGCTTAGGGAGCACTGCTGGTTCAGAGGACAATTCTGCAGAAGAGGTCACAGAGGAAGAAGAAGAGGAGGGGGAGGAGCAAGCAGATGTTGCAGAATCAACACCAGATTTTTGGAGGCGTGGTGGCGATACTAACTCCAACACTGAATCCCTTCCTGCATCCTTCCCAGCTACCAGCAGAGTTACCCAGTGCGCCGTGAAGGAAAGATAACGTCCCTGACCATGCCTGCTGGACCATGAGTCAGCGGTAATATGAACCTTGCTGCTGCCCTGTCCAAGGAGGCGAAAACATTGCCTTCCACATGACGGTAGAGAGCTGCAATGGCCTTACGTGAGAAGAAATTTATTTTTGGAACCTGCCACTGTGGTACAGCACATTCCACAAATTTACGAAAGGTGGCAGACTCTACCAGCTGAAAAGGCAGCAGTTGTAGTGCTAGCAATTTGGCCAAGCTAGCATTTAGACACTGAGCACGTGGATGGCTGGGACAGTATTTTTTTTACGGTTCAGCAACTGTGGTAGGGAAATTTGCCTGCTGAGATCAACTGGTGGTTTACTGGTAACAGATTGGCTGCAAGTAATTCTGGCACCCATTGCTATACCTTCATTTTTCTCAGTGCAGGCTTTTGAAAGGACTGGAGGTAAAGTAGGGGATGGGATCAGAGATGAGGAGCAAGGAGAAGTCCACCTTGTTTTATGATGTGGGTGTTTCATGTGCTGTTGCCAATGGACTGCATGGCAGGTCGTCATATGTCTTGTCAAGCATGTGGTGCCCAAACGGCTGCTGTTCTGGCTGCGCTTGATCCGCTTCAGACATAGATTACAAATAGCAACGGTGCGATCTACTGCACAAGTGTTGAAAAAAGCCCACACCAATGAACTTTTGGAAGTCAGTGGGGAGTCAGCAGCGCCCTGCACCTGTGGAGCTCTGTGGTGTGATGTAATAGGGTGGCTGCCCTTAAGCTGGCCCCTGGAGGACATCCTGCCTCATTGGAGTTGTGCCTCCTCCTCTCTTCTCTCAGGCACCCAAGTACAGTCAGTGACCTCATCATCCCCTCCCTCCTCGTCAATGGAGCAAACTTGGCAGTATGCTGCAGCTGGGAGAATATGACTGCTAGTTTCTTATCCTTCTGTGGTACCCCCTTCTCTCTAGGCTCATGTTACTCCCTTCCTCGACCTGTCAACCAACATCGAAGTCTTCAAATTGCTGCGCATCGTCCATGTAACCGACTCTATGGTTAAATAATTCTGGTGACTCCTCCGTGCATGATGGTGGGACTACGCAAGGAGTAACTGTGGACAAGGATCTGGTGGAATAGGCCACTTTGGCAGCTGCGTTGGCAGGCAAACTAGTATGAACCTGGGTGACAGAGGATGAGGACGGCTTAGTTATTCACTCCACTAACTCTTCTGCATGTTGTGGCTCAATAACACGGCCAGCAGCAGAAAATAAGGACAAGTGTGACCCGCCTGCAGAGGATGCACCATGTCCGCAACACCGCCGTCTCTCACTGTAGGCACAGAGGCTGCTTGCCCTCTTTTAGTGGTCTGTGAGCTTCTGCCTCTCCTTGGTGGCCTTCCGGACACGATGGGGATGGGGCCCGCCTGAAGTGTTTTATATACTGTACGCCACCGAATGTGCTGTCTATATAGTCTACACTGAATGCAGAGTGTATATATATACACAGTATCTCAAAAAAGTGAGTACACCCCTCACATTTTTGTAAATATTTTGTATATCTTTTCATCTGACAACACTGAACAAATAACACTTTGCTACAATGTAAAGTAGTGAGTGTACGGCTTGTATAACTGTAAATTTGCTGTCCCCTCAAAATAACTCAACACACAGCCATTAATGTCTAAACCATTGGCAACAAAAGTGAGTACATCCTTAAGTGGAAATGTTCAAATTGGGCCCAAAGTGTCAATATTTTGTGTGGCCACCATTATTTTTCAGTACTGCCTTAACCCTCTTGGGCATGAAGTTCACCAGAGCTTCACAGGTTGCCACTGGAGTCCTCTTCCACTCCTCCATAACGACATCACAGAGCTTGTGGATGTTAGAGATCTTGCGTTCCTCCACCTTCCGTTTGTGGATGCCCCACAGATGCTGAATAGGGTTTAGGTCTGGAGACATGCTTGGCCAGTCCATCACCTTTACCTTCAGCTTCTTTAGCAAGGCAGTGGTTGTCTTGGAGGTGTGTTTGGGGTCGGTATCATGTTGCAATACTGTCCTGCGGCCCAGTCTCCAAAGCAAGGGGATCATGCTCTGCTTCAGTATGTCACAGTACATGTTGGTATTCATGGTTCCCTCAATGAACTGTAGCTCCCCAGTGTCAGCAGCACTCATGCAGCCCCAGACTATGACACTCCAACCACTATGCTTGACTGTAGGCAAGACACACTTGTCTTTGTACTCCTCACCTGGTTGCTGCCACACACGCTTGACACCATCTGAAAAAAATAAGTTTATCTTGGTTTCATCTGACCACAGGACATGGTTCCAGTAATCCATGTCCTTAGTCTGCTTGTCTTCAGCAAACTGTTTGCGGGCTTTCTTGTGCATCATCTTTAGAACAGGCTTCCTTCTGGGATGACAGCCACACAGACCAATTTGATGCAGTGTACGAGGTATGGTCTGAGCACTGACAGGCTGACCCCTCACCCCTTCAACCTCTGCAGCAATGCTGGCAGCACTCATACATCTATTTCCCAAACACAACCTCTGGATATGATGCTGAGCAATGCACTCAACTTCTTTCGTCGACCATGGCGAGGCCTGTTCTCAGTGGAACCTGTCCAGTTAAACCTCTGTATGGTCTTGGCCACCATGCTGAAGCTCAGTTTCAGGGTCTTGGCAATCTTCTCATGGCCTAGGCCATCTTTATGTAGAGCAACAATTCTTTTTTTCATATCCTCAGAGAGTTCTGCGCCGTGAGGTGCCATGTTGAACTTCCAGTGACCAGTATGAGAGGGTGAGAGCAATAACACCAGATTTAACACACATGCTCCCCATTCACACCTGAGACCTTGTAACACTAACGTTGCATGACACTGGGGAGGGTAAATGGCTAATTGTGCCCAATTTGAACATTTTCACTTAGGGGTGTACTCACTTTTGTTACCAGCGCTTTAGACATGTGTGGTGAGTTATTTTGAAGGGACCGCAAATTCACATGGTTATACAAGCTGTACACTCACTACTTTCCATTGTAACCAAAGTGCCATTTCTTCAGTGTTGTCACATGAAAAGATACAATAAAATATTTACAAAAATGTGGGGGGGGGTTACTCACTTTTGTGAGATAATGTGTGTGTGTGTGTGTGTGTGTGTGTGTATATATATATATATATATATATATATATATATATATATATATATATGCTAGGGCTGTATATATATACAGTTTTGCTCATAAGTTTATATACCCTGGCAGAATTTATGATTTCTTGACCATTTTTCAGAATGAATGATAACACAAAAACTTTTCTTTCACTCATGGTTAGTGTTTGGTTGAAGCCATTTATTATCAATCAACTGTGTTTACTCTTTTTAAATCATAATCACAACAGAAACTACACAAATGACCCTGATCAAAAGTTTACATACCCTGGTGGTTTTGGCCTGATAACATGCACACAAGTTGACACAAAGGGGTTTGAATGCCTATTAAAGGTAACCATCCTCACCTGTGATCTGTTTGCTTGTAATTAGTGTGTGTGTTTATAAAAGGTCAGTAAGTTTCTGGACTCCTGACAGACCCTTGCACCTTTCATCCAGTGCTGCATTGACGTTTCTGGATTCTGAGTCATGGGGAAAGCAAAATAATTGTCAAAGGATCTGCGGGAAAGGGTAGTTGAACTGTATAAAACAGGAAAGGGATATAAAAAGATATCCAAGGAATTGAGAATTCCAATCAGCAGTGTTCAAACTCTAATCAAGAAGTGGAAAATGAGGGGTTCTCTTGAAACCAAACCACGATCAGGTAGACCAACTAAAATTTTAGTCACAATTGCCAGGAAAATTGTTCAGGATGCCAAGAAAAACCCACAAATAACTTCAGGTGAAATACAGGACTCTCTGAAAACATGTGGTGTGGCTGTTTCCTCTGACGACGTTACGGAAGTGACGAAATGCTTCAGGTGGAACGCAAGGGACGCCAGGCCACGTTCTGGTGACACGCAAGCTGATATGGCAGATTCAAATCGGTCACGGAACTTTCACAGTCGTTTTTGTTGTATGGATTGTACTGTGAATATGGGCCAATAAACACTTTTAAAGAGGTACGCGATGAGTCATCTTTCCTTTTACATATAACACGTTGGGAAGCGGAGACGAGAGTGAGCACACAGAGAAGGACAACATATCCTGGGTCGGATTGTAGACCACAAGCGCGCACTGACTCTTCCACATCGTACGGGTGGAGAGTCATTGGGATCGGGTAAGGAGGGAAAAATATCTTAAAAAAACATTTTATTTTGCACAAAGCACAGCACGAGCACTTTATGAGCATGAAAAAGGATGGACACTAAGTTGGATGAATGAAATAAGAAAATTATCAAGAAGTCACCTTTTTGCACTGGATTGCACAAGCACCTTATATCAAGAAACTGTTATTTTTTACATTTTATATCAACATAATTAATGATATATGCACAAATATTTTGCACTTGATTTGCACACAAAATATACTGTTGAAAAATATACTGTTGGCACATTATACTATTGGCAGTTTGGAAAAAAAAAATTCACATATATGTATGCAAAGCACTATAAGGTTATTTAGTATACACTTTATAGGGTGAATATTTGCATCAGGCAAGCGCTGTTAATAACAGGATCTTTCCCTTGTTCCCAATTTTTGTTAGTGCTGCATTGACGTTTCTGGATTCTGAGTCATGGGGAAAGCAAAGTAATTGTCAAAGGATCTGCGGGAAAGGGTAGTTGAACTGTACAAAACAGGAAAGGGATATAAAAAGATATCCAAGGAATTGAGAATTCCAATCAGCAGTGTTCAAACTCTAATCAAGAAGTGGAAAATGAGGGGTTCTCTTGAAACCAAACCACGGTCAGGTAGACCAACTAAAATTTTAGTCACAATTGCCAGGAAAATTGTTCAGGATTCAAAGAAAAACCCACAAATAACTTCAGGTGAAATACAGGACTCTCTGAAAACATGTTGTGTGGCTGTTTCAAGATGCACAATAAGGAGGCACTTGAAGAAAGATGGGCTGCATGGTCGATTAGCCAGAAGAAAGCCATTACTACGCAAATGACACAAAGTATCCCGCTTACAATACACCAAACAGCACAGAGACAAGCCTCAAACATTCTGGCACAAAGTCATTTGGAGTGATGAGACCAAAATTGAGCTTTTTGGCCACAACCATTAACGCTACATTTGGAGAGGAATCAACAAGGCCTGTGATGAAAGGTATACCATTCCTAGTGTATAACACAGAGGTGGATCGCTGATGTTTTGGGGATGTGTGAGCTACAAAGGCACAGGAAATTTAGTCAAAAATTGATGGCAAGATGAATTCAGTATGTTATAAAAAAATACTGGAGGAACATTTGCATTCATCAGCCAGGAAGCTGCGCATGGGATGTACTTGGACATTCCAACATGTATAAATATACAGTTGTGCTCATAAGTTTACATACCCTGGCAGAATTTATGATTTCTTGGCCATTTTTCAGAGAATATGAATAACAACACAAAAACATTTCTTTCACTCATGGTTAGTGTTTGGCTGAAGCCATTTATTATCAATCAACTGTGTTTACTCTTTTTAAATCATAACCACTTCACTACTGGGCTTTAGTCAAATGACGTCTGCAGATGGGATCTCCCATCCCAGGCGGGCGTCATATGACGTCCTCGATATTTCGCCGCTACTGCGGGCCCCCAGGGGCCCGCAGCGTGGCGATCAGGGTCCTGCTGTTTTCTTGAGGCACAGCCCCATCCCCTATCGGGGTAAAGAGCCAATAAAATCTGGCTCTTTATCACGTGACCAGCTGTGTCCAATCACAGCTGGTCACTATGGAGATCCGCGCTCCCGCTGCTCGTGCGAGCCCCCGGGGGCACGCAGCATGGTGATCGGGGTTCAGGCTTGTCTCTCGGACAAAACCCAGTGCCGATCAGTGTAAAGAGCCAATAAAATTGGCTCTTTACCACATGACCAGCTGTGTCCAATCACAGCCGCTCACATGATGTAAACAAACTGCGGTAACAAGCTGTTACCGGGTTCTCCTCCTCACACACCGATCGTGTGTGAGAAGGAGATTGCGGTAACAGCTCATTACCACCTAGTATACACACCAAGCACAGTGATTCCCCCAGTAATAAAGAGGACCTGTCACCACCCCATCAAAGTGCCTGTCACCACCCCATCAAAGTACCTGTCACAGCCAATCAGAGTACCTGTCACCTGCTCATCTGAGTACCCGAGTACCTGTCACCAGCCCGTCAGAGTACCCGAGTACCTGTCACCAGCCCGTCAGAGTACCCAAGTACCTGTCACCAGCCCATCAGAGTACCCGAGTACCTGTCACCTGCCCATCAAAGTACCAGAGTACCTGTCATCAGCCCATCAGAGTACCTGAGCACCTGTCACCAGCCCATTAGAGTACCTGCCACCTGCCCATCAGAGTACCCGAGTACCTGTCACCAGCCCATCAGAGTACCCGAGTACCTGTCACCAGCCCATATGAATACCCGAGTACTTGTCATCAGCCCATCAGAATACCACGAGTACCTGTCACCAGCCCATCTGAGTAACCGAGCACCTGTCACCAGCCCATCTGAGTAACCGTGTACCTGTCACCAGCCCATCTGAGTACCCGAGTACCTGTCACCAGCCCCTCAGAGTACCCAAGTACCTGTCACCAGACCATCAAAGTACCCGAGTACCTGTCACCAACCTATCAGAGTACCTGAATACCTGTAACCAGCCCATCAGAGTACCCGAGTACATGCCCATCAGAGTACCCAAGTACCTGTCACCAGCCCATCAGCGTACCCGAGTACCTGTCACCAGCCTATCAGAGTACCCGAGTACCTGTCACCAGCCCATCAGAGTACCCGAGTACCTGTCACCAGCCCAGAGTACCGAAGTACCTGTCACCAACCCATCAGAGTACCCGAGTACCTGTCACCAGACCATCAGCGTATCTGAGTACCTGTCCCCAGCCCATAGAGTACCCGAGTACCTGTCACCAGCCCATCAGAGTGCCCAAGTACCTGTCACCTGCTCATCTGAGTACCCAAGTACCTGTCACCAGCCCATCAGAGTACCCGAGTACCTGTCACCTGCCCATGAGAGTACCTGAGTACCTGTCACCTGCCCATCTGAGTACCCAAGTACCTGTCACCAGCCCATTAGAGTACCCGAATACCTGTCACCAGCCTATCAGAGTACCCGAGTACCTGTCACCAACCCATCAGAGTACCCGAGTACCTGTCACCAGACCATCAGCGTATCCGAGTACCTGTCACCAGCCCATTAGAGTACCCAAGTACCTATCTGCAGCCCATCAGATTACCCAAGCACCTGTCTGCAGCCCATCAGAGTACCTGAGTACCTATCTGCAGCCCATCAGAGTAATCAAGTACCTGTCTCCAGCCCATCAGAGTACCTGAGTACCTATCTGCAGCCCATCAGAGTACTTGAGTACCTATCTGCAGCCCATGCCTCATAGAATATACCTTGGGGTGTTTTCTTTCCAAAATGCTCCAGGACCTTCAAAAGTGTGATAGGTAGTAATGAAATTAGATGTGTAATTTATGCTCCTAGAACGCCTGAAGGTACTACTTTAATGTTGGACTGCTGTACGTGGCCAGGCTGTGTAAATGTCTCACACACACTGTGGTAAAAAAAAAAGGAACCATTTAAAAGACTCACAATGCCTCATAGAATATGGGGGTGTTTGCTTTCCAAAATGGGGTAATTTTGTGGGTAATTCCACTGTCCTGGTATTTCAGGACCTTCAAAAGTGTAATAGGTCTTTAGGAAATGTTATGTGTAATTTATGCTCCTAGAACGCTTGACGGTGCTCCCTGCATGTTGGGCCTCTCTATGTGGCCAGGTTGTGGTATCACCATACTCAGAATGAGTAGCAGAATATATTTTTGGGGGTTAATTTTTGCTATGTACATGCTATGTGTTAGAAATATCTTATAAATGGACCACTTTGTGTAAAAACAAAAGTGCTTTAATTTTCTTTCTACGTTTTTCGAAGACTTGTGCAAAAAAAAAAGGAACCATTTAAAAGACTCATAATGCCTCATAGAATATACGTTGGGGTGTTTTGCTTTCCAAAATGGGGTCATTTTGTGAGTAATTCCATTGTCCTGGTGCTCCAGGGCCTTCAAAAGTGTAATAGGTCGTTAGCAAATTAGATGTCAAATTTCTGCTCCTAGAACGCCTGAAGGTGCTCCCTGCATGTTGGACCTCTCTATGAGGCCAGACTGTGAAAAAGTCTCACACATGTGGTAACGCCATACTCGAAGCGAGTAGCAGAATGTATTTTGGGGTGCAATTGGAAGTATACATATGCTGTGTGTGAGAAATAACTTGTTGTTATGACAATTTTGTGTAAAAAAAAAAAATAATAATAATTTATTAATTTTCCCAAGAATTGTGGGAAAAAATACAACTTCAAAAAACTCGCCATGCCTCATACTAAATACATTGGAATGTCTACTTTTCAAAAAGGGGTCGTTTGGGGGGTATTTGTACTTTCCTGACATTTCAGGGCCTCAAGAAATGAGATAGGCCGTCAGTGCATCAGGTGTGATCACTTTTCAATGATTGGCACCATAGCTTGTAGACTCTATAACTTTCATACAGACCAAATAATATATGCTTATTTGGGTTATTTTTTTTTAATTCAATAAGCTTTTATTGAGAAGAAGTTTTAAGGACATGGTCATGTTATTCAACAGTATTATATATAAAGTTGTCACACGTGCTCAGCATCATATCCAGAGGTTGTCTTTGGGAAATAGACGTATGAGTGCAGAAAGCATTGCTGCAGAGATTGAAGGGGTGGGGAGTCAGCCTGTCAGTGCTCAGACATACTCCTCACACTGAATCAAATTGGTATGCATGGCTGTCATCCCAGAAGGAAGCCTCTTCTAAAGATGATGCACAAGAAAGCCTGCAAACAGTTTGCTGAAGACAAGCAGACTAAGCATATGGATTACTGGAACCATGTCCTGTGGTCTGATGAGACCAAGATAAACTTATTTGGTTCAGATGCTGTCAAGCATGTGTGGCGGCAACCAGATGAGGAGTACAAAGACAAGTGTGTCTTGCCTACAGTCAAGCATAGTGTTTGGAGTGTCATGGTCTGGGGCTGCATGAGTGCTGCTGGCACTGGGGAGCTACAGTTCATTGAGGGAACCATGAATACCAACATGTACTGTGACATACTGAAGCAGAGCATGACCCCCTCCCTTCGGAGACTGGGCCGCAGGGTAGAATTCCAACATGATAACGACCCCAAACACACCTCCAAGATGGCCACTGCCTTGCTAAAGAAGCTGAGGGTAAAGGTGATGGACTGGCCAAGCATGTCTCCAGACCTAAACCCTATTGAGCATCTGTGGGGCATCCTCAAATGGAAGGTGGAGGAGTGCAAGGTCTCTAACATCCACCAGCCCCGTGATGTCCTCATGGAGGAGTGGAAGAGGACTCCAGTGGCATCCTGTGAAGCTCTGGTGAACTCCATGCCCAAAAGGGTTAAGGCAGTGCTGGAAAACAATGGTGGCTACACAAAATATTGACACTTTGTTCCTAACTTGGACATTTTCAATTAGCGGTGTACTCACTTTTGTTGCCAGCGGTTTAGACATTAATGGCTGTGTGTTGAGTTATTTTGAGGGGACAGCACATTTACACTGATATACCAGCTGTACACTCACTGCTTTACATTGTAACAAAGGGTCATTTCTTCAGTGTTGTCACATGAAAAGATATAATAAAATATTTACAAAAATTTGAGGGGTGTACTCACTTTTGTGAGATACTGTATATTAACCACTTAAGGACCGGAAGGATTTCCCACTATAGGACCAGAGCACTTTTTGCGATTTGGCACTGCGTTTCTTTAACTGACAATTGCGCGTTCATGCGAAGTTGTACCCAAACAAATTGGCATCCTTTTCTTCTCCACAAATAGAGCTTTCTTTTGGTGGTATTTGATCACCTCTGTGTCATTTCTGATCACCGCTATTAGCAAAAAAAGTGCGCCAATTTTGAAAAAGAAAACAATATTTTTTACTTCGACTCCGACTTCAGTACTTTTTTACTTGTTCAACTCGAACATCGGGCCCATCCCTACTTTATTTATAGAATCTCCTTTTCATTCTATCGATGCTTATCAAATCCTACTCTTTCCTAAACATGTCAAAGTACTGGCCTCTACACCTTCTCTCCTGACATCAGCCAAGACAAAATTTAAAGCTTGTTTTTTATTTTTTAGGCTTAACCAAGGTGATGCATATTGCCAACTGAAAGACTTCAAACTAATCATTGCATCCATAAGGTGAGATATTAATTCTACACTAATGATGGAATGCTAATACATTGGATTTTAATATTACATTTTTTTATTCTGTACTGTTATACTTAATATTTATGTAACATGTTTATTTTTATTAACATTAATTACAGGGTGTATCTATGAAACATCTTGCAGCGCATTCAGTTTTCAATCTTTCTGATTCACATCTGTGTGGGTGATTGCCACTATGGGTCGGCACCTTTTCCCACAGCTGCAACCACCCGCACAGAAAAACACATGAAATGTGTGCGGATGCCATTAATCCTAATGGCACGCCACACGGACTGGAAATTGTTTCCCCGCTTGGAACCGCAGGGCACTTGTGGTTCCCATCAAAGCTGTGATTCAAAAATGGAGCAGGGACCCTTTTCCTGCTTTTTTAGGAGGCACGGCTGCCCATTCACTTGTGCTGAATATAATAAATGTACTCTATTACACTTCTGTTCCATTTAATTCAATGTATTACTTGCTGCTGGATAATAATGCAACAGTATATCCACAAATCTTGTAATAATTCATAAAGTAACAAATTCCAAGCACTGCCCAGTCACAAAATCCAACACATTGGGGTGTAAAATGTTTAGCAGGCTCAAAAACACCCTTTAGAATTCTGCTTGAGAGGAGCACTGAAAGTGTCTGTGCCTGCGCTCAATTAACATACTTGTGAAAGACTGGTACATGAACTTGTCTGTGTCTGCACTGGGGAAAGTATTGTCTACACTGGACACTCCCATAGTACACTCACTACTGCCCAATCCCTGCCCAAGTCTACCGGTTGCCTTGTGTACAACCGCCCTCTTGGATTTTCCCTGCTTGATCAGCACTGCAGGCTATAGTCTGCAATGCTGATTCATGTATTCTGATGGCGGAGAATTCTCCCTGCTGTTAGAATACAATAGCTCAGCTAGAAGGATTCCTCCATCCACACATTAAAAGTGGATGAATCGTGTCAGTTTTTTCATTCAACGTGGTTGTTGAATTAAAAAAGATGACCCACTAATGGCCTGCCTAATTCCCCATCAGGTCTGCTCCACTTTTGATTGATAGCACATGAGAGTGGGTGGATCCATAGTCACAATTAAGCCCAATAGCGACATTCAAATCCCCCACTGCTGTGCATTGTCACTCAAAAGCGATACGGTCCTAATGGGGAACTAATCTCTCAGTTCCCCATCAGGCTCCGCCCACACAGTCACGAGTAATTTCTCAAATATGGGCATATTTGGGTAATGACATCATTTGTATCGCTGGCCCTTTTGCTTACATTTAGCAGCTTACATTGTAGGTTGGGGATGCAGGCACGTGTGGGAAGCGATCACATTAATGGCAAACTCCCAGCACAGGCACGGCCCACTGTGCATACTGGCACACCTCTGTAAGCCAGATTAGAGTTGGTTTTAATTACCATTGGTTTCCTAAACTGAGAACTTGCAGTGTTTCTTTAAGATTTGTTGCTGCCAAAGTGATAGATTCTTAAGTGGTAGGAGTAACAACTATTGGAATTTGCAGTAATGTTACTGACACTGGGGCACATACTTTGGCAACTACCATTAGAAAACTGTTATTTTGGCCATTTTCAATTCCCCTGATTTTAGTCAAGTCAGATAAGTATTCTAATAGACTGGGATGTGTCTAGAGCAGTATTTAACACTGACCTCCAATCAAAATAAATTTCCTTACATAGAGCAGATGTTGTACTGCATGAACTTGGTATTCTTTCACTTTAAATGCAGCAATGTTTTTGAATACAGTCTCAAATTCATGAAACTTCCCAGCAGCAGATCCCCGTTAAAAAGACCAGTCGCCTCCCTTTGCTTTCTCTCCTTGTCCAGGGTGATTTTCTAAGGTAGTCATGATGCAGACAGCATTCCCGCCTATACACATCCACTAGCTTTGACAGGTATGCTATAAAATAGGCAGAGTCAGCATGCCTAGCTATTCCACACGGGTAGCAATTGAGCAGACTCTTCCACTGCAAGGCAAAGGTTACAATTTTTTAAACCATATATATAAATCAGAGATATATACTTGATCCCGCCCTGATGCCAACACAAGTCTATAAACTCAAAACAGCGCTTAGCATGCTTCCATCAAACAGATAAATGAATAAACAA
>BLSH010194936.1:0-10322 GCA_018402905.1 Glandirana rugosa
GATAAAGGTGCCTTTGACCTTCTGAAGTAGAACTATTTACAAAATTAATTTTTTAAAGGTCTAATGAAACACAGGTTGACTCGTAATGGCATAACGAATGATCTGAATTCAGCTGTTAAATTTGTTTTTATTCTATTAGTGAGCAACTAAGCAAGTGGAAAGGAATTTATTCATCTGAGTTACAGTTTTCTAGTCCAATCAGTTGATTCCTTCTGTGTTGGGGGCTGGATTGCTGTCACAGAGTAAATCAAATGCTAATTCAAATGACTTTCCGAATTATGAATCGTTATCACAAATAACTATACTACACATAAATAATGAATTATCCATAAACAAATTCACATAACTTAACGAATATAACAGAACAAAATTATGTATTTTATGAATGAAAGTGAAACAAATCGAAAAGAAATTTTCTGTCATTAACAAGTCTAATATTTACACTAAAATCTCACATGTTCCATAAAAAAGTGCTTAAAACCAGGATAAATGCATGGCCCTGGTAGGTCTGGATCCGACGCGTTTCCCCAGAAGACATCTCATTACAAGAAACACGTTGGGTCCAGACCTGCCGGTGCCATTGCGTTTATCCTGGTTTTAAGCTCTTGTTTTTATGGAACATGTGAGTGTTCTTCATTTTATTCATTAAATTTTATGTTACTGGTTCACACTATGTAGAGTCTCTTTTCTTTTTATGATCCTTTATATCTGTGGTGAGACTGGCTCGTCCTTTTCACATTTATGGACTTTGATTTGCACTGTTTTGCACAACTTTATATCACATACTTCATTTATTTATATATGTAAGATACAGTTGTATGCAAAAGTTTAGGAACCCCTGACAATTTCCATGATTGTCATTTATAAATATTTGGGTGTTTGGATCAGAAATTTCATTTTGATCTATCAAATAACTGAATGACACAGTAATATTTCAGTAGTGAAATGAGGTTTATTGGATTAACAGAAAATGTGCAATATGCATCAAAATGAAATTAGACAGGTGCATAAATTTGGACACCCCAACAGAAAAATCACATCAATATTTATTAGAGCCTTTTTTAGCAGAAATAACAGCCTATAGACGCTTCCTATAGCCTGTAATGAGCTTGGATTCTGGATGAATGTATTTTGGACCATTCCTCCTTACAAAACATGTCCAGTTAAGTTAGGTTTGATGGTTGGTGAGCATGGACAGCCCGCTTCAAATCACCCCACAGATGTTCAATGATATTCAGGTCTGGGGACTGGGATGGCCATTCCAGAACATTGTACTTGTTCCTCTGCATAAATGCCCAAGTAGATTTTTAGCAGTGTTTTGGGTTGTTGCCTTGTTGAAATATCCAGCCCTGGCGTAACTTCAACTTTGTGACTGATTCCTCAACATTATTCTCAAGAATCTGCTAATTTTGAGTGGAATCGATGTGACCCTCAACTTTAACCAGATTTCTAGTACCGGCACTGGCTACACAGCCCCTCAGCATGATGGAACCTCCACCAAATTTTACTGTGGGTAGCAAGTGTTTTTCTTGGAACGCTGTGTTCTTTTGCCGCCATGCATAACGCCCCTTGTTATGACCAAATAACTCAGTCTTTGTTTGATCAGTCCACATCACCTTATTCTGTGTGCAGAAAAGGCTTCTTTCGCATCACTCTCCCATACAGCTTCTCCCTGTGCAAAATGCACTGAATTGCTGAATGATGCACAGGGACACCATCTGCAGCAAGTTGATGTTGTAGGTCTTTGGAGGTGGTCTGTGGGCTGTTTTTGACTGTTCTCACCATCCTTCGCCTTTGCCTCTCCAATATTTTATGTGGCCTGCCACTTCTGGCCTTAACAAGAACTGTGCCTGTGGTCTTCCATTTCCTCACTATATTGCTCACAGTGGACACTGGCAGCTTATATCTCTGTGATAACTTTTTGTAGCCTTCCCCTAAACCATAATGTAGAACAATCTTTGTTTTCAGGTCATTTGAGAGTTGTTTTGAGGCCCCCATGTTGCCACTCTTCAGAGGAGAGTCAAAGAGAACAACAACTTGCAATTGGCCACCTTAAATACCTTTTTTCATGAATGGATGCGCCTGTCTATGAAGTTCAAGGCTTAATGAGCTCACCATACCAATTGTGTGACCCAATTAATCAGTGCTAAGTAGTTACAGGTATTCAAATCAACAAAATGACAAGGGTGCCCAAATTTATGCACCTGTTGAATTACATTTTGATGCATATTGCACATTTTCTGTTAATCCAATAAACCTCATTTCACTACTGAAATATTACTGTGTCCTTCAGTTATTTGATAGATCAAAATGAAATTGCTGATCCAAACACCCAAATATTTATAAATGACAATCATGGAAATTGTCAGGGATTCCTCAACTTTTGCATACAACTGTATTGTTATATTGTTCTTTGTACACTGTACCAATTGTTTTATCAGATTTTTTTATGGAGGATTTTAAATATCTCCCTTTTTCACTTTTATAGCCCTGCACAATTTCTCATGTCTCTATCCAGGTTTTTGCATTCACGTTTAATGCTGTGCTAGCTGCTTTTTTGTCATTTTGGATTTAGCACAGTATTTCACTATATTATTTTGCTCAAGAAAATATGTCCATCTTGCTCCTTTGATTTTTTTATCTTTGCAGTCAAAAACAATCATCGATTTGATCTCATTAACTACTTGAACATTGACCGAACAGAGACACATATAGAACTTCAAAGAAAGTCATATAGCTAGGTCCCACCTATCTTAGGCCATATAAATTGTATTGGATCTCCCAGCCAGTTAGAGCAATATTTTTTAAATCAACAATATGTATTGTGCTGCTCTTCCTGCATGTAGGTTTAACTACATGCTTGTATAATAAATACATCCACTTTCCAATCTGGCTTTAGCAGTCAAAATGTTACTGAGACCCATACGTTTTTGGGTTTCTCCTACAATAACAATGACATTAATTTGAACACAAGACCCTCACCCACTTCCATCACCAAGTTTAATCACCATCTACCTTCCTGAGCATTTAAAAAAAAAATCACACAAGATTCACACAGCTTTCCCCCAGAATTAACATTTGCCACTTGAATCTCAGTTGACTAAGGTGAAAGCAATGTAAATCTTGTGTGAAAACATTTTTAAAGAGAGTAGTTACTTATGTCTATTTTTGCTGTCAAATAAATATGATTGTGTATTCAATGCAGGTTTAAATAAGATAATGAAACATTTTGGAAAAAATATACAGCTTAGAAGTCCAGCACTTGAGGCCAGAATAGCAAATATCTCTACAGCCACCATGTATTTCCCTTTAGTGCTCAGATAGGCTGGAATCATGGCAATCCAGACACTGAAGAACAGCAGCATGCTGAAGGTGATGTATTTGGCTTCATTAAAACTGTCCGGTAATGTCCTCACCATGAAAGCCAGAACAAAACTCACAGCTGCCAGAAACCCCATATAACCCAACACAGAGTAGAATCCGATAATGGACCCTTCATTACACTGAATGACGATCTTGTCTTTATAAGAGTGAGTGTCCATTTCCTTAAAAGGATGAGAAGAGGACAACCAAATAAGACATATTATTACTTGAACGGATGAACACACTGATACTATGGAACTGGCCAGTTTGTTTCCAAGATATTTCTTCCAATAACTGCCAGGTTTGGTGGCTTTGAAAGCGATGTAAACCATGATTGTTTTAGCAAGAAGAGAGGAGACAGCTATGGAGAAGATGACTCCAAATGTCATGACACGCAGTATACAGGTTATATCCAGTGGCTCACCAAGGAACAAGAACACACAGAGGAAGCTCAACAAGATGGAGACAAGGAGAACAAAACTCAGATTTCTGTTATTAGCTTTGACGATAGGGGTGTTCAGATAGGAAATAAAAATCCCCTTTATTAAAACAGTCACAATGCAGAGTAAAGCAGAAACTGTTTGGAATACTTTAGAAAGGCTATCAGTGTGGGAAAGGAATTCAATGAGTTTTGGAATACACCGATCCTTCTTTTCATTGGGCCATTCTTCCTCTGGACATGTCATACAGTTCTCACTATCTGCCAAGAGTAATACATATAACACAGATTAATTTTTATTATAAGTAATTAAATAATTAATTAAACAGTCATTTGTAGAGGAGCAGTGGGAACGTAATTTGTACATATGCAGCACACTCCCAAAGAGCTACTGAGTGAAGACCCTTGAGTTTAATCTGGTATATGGACTGTTGATATTATCACTTTATCCACTCTGCCACACTCCTAACAATGAGTTAGATGACACCAAATTGAGTAGAATCTGTAGTTTAACCACCAACCACTCAGATCAGCTTAACTGCTTGCCGACCGCCTCACATAGGAGTACGGCGGCAAAGGGGGCTCTCCTGTGCTGGATCACATATTAGATACAGATTCAGCACTTCTGGGTAGGGGCAGTGCCATTGCGCTGGCAATGCTTTCATTAGTCATGTTGATGTGGACAAGGGCCTCATCCCCACAACCGTGGCCGGTGGTTGTGGGGGTCTGTGGGCAGAGGGGTTCAGGAGGGGGGTGCTCCCCCCTTTCCCGACCTGCCGGGCTGCATGCTCAGATAAGGGTCTCGTATGGACTGGGGGGGGCACGCCGTTTTTCTCTTCATTTTTTTTTTTAAATAGCCGGGTCGGCAATTGTAACCATAAGTCAATTTAAATGTCATTTCATGCATTTTTTTTATAAATGTCATTTATATGGCATTTGCTGCAACATGTTCTATACATGGTACAGATGCGCCACTTTACAGACAAACTAAGGGGACCCCCATGCACTATATTTAAAGCAATTTTTAATTTTCATTGTTTCACTTAAAGTGGGGTTCCCACTTTAAGTGAAACAATATAAATGAAAATTCCTTTAAATATAGTTCCTGGGGGTCCCCTTAGTCTGTCTGTAAGGTCACACATCTGTAGCTTATATAGAAGATGTTGCAGCAAAAATGACATTAAAAAAGAAAAAAGAAGCATGAAATGACATTTAAATTGCCAGTAATATAATACAATTGTCGGCAAAAGAAAAATGGCGTTGGGTTCCCCCCCTCAAAAATTGGCCCTTTAGGTCTGGTATGGATTGTAAGGGGAACCCCATGCCAAAATAAACAAAACAACATGGGGACCCCCTAAAATCCATAGAAGATCCTTATCCGAGCATGCAGCCTTGCAGGCCAGGAAAGGGGGGGCATGCAAGCGCCATCCCTCTTTAAAAATACCAGACCACATGCCCTCAACATGGGAGGGTGGGTGCTTTTGTGAAGGAGGGCACTGCCCCTGCACCCCAAAGCACCTTGTCCTCATATTGATGGGGACAAGGGCCTCATTCCCACAACCATGGCTGTTGGCTGTGGGGGTCTTCGGTCAGGGGGCTTATTGGAATCTGGAAAAGTCCCCCTCCAGATCAGTCCCCCCACCGTATGTGAGTGAGTATTGGGAACATAGTACCCCTACCCATTCACCCCGTGCCACCCGATGTAAATCCATCGTCAATCATGCCGCTCAAAAAAGAATAAAATAAAAATTGCTCTCGCTGAGATGGAGGCCATCTGCCTACTGCAGCCTCCTCCGTTTGACAGTTTTTATAAGGAAGAACGGGGCCACCTGGCAACATCACTGGTGGTACCTGGCAACATCACTGGTGGTACCGCCCCCTTGGTACATCACCAACCCAGCATGTCTCAAACAGTGCCACCATGTGATGTCCATAGGTGGCCCCGCCCTTCCCTATGAAAGAACTGTCAAACATAAGAGCGTGCAGTAGACAGACGACCTCCATGTCGCAGGGAGCATTTTTTTTGTTCTTTTTCGGGTGCGGCAGGCATCGTGATTAACAATGGATTTACAATGGATTGACAATGGATCGGGGGGCATTGTTTTTTATTTTTTTAATAAAGGAATTGTCAAAAGCCGTCTCTGTGTTTTTATTACTTTTTGACACTTTTGTGGTGAATGGGTTGGGGTACTATGTACCCCATACTCATTCATATAGGGGGGCTGGGATCTAGAGGGACCTTTGTTAAAGGGGGCTTCCAGATTCCAATAATCCCCCTGCCTGCAGACCCCCACAACCACTTGCCATGGTTGTGGGCATTAGGCCCTTGTCCCATTCAACATGGGGACAAGGTGCTTTGAGGTGGGGGGGCAGAGCCTCCCCTGGCCAAAAGCACCAACCCCCATGTTAAGGGCATGTGGCTTGGTATGGTTCAGGGGGGCAATCGCTACCCCCCCCTTTGGACCTGCCAGGCTGCAGGCTCGGATAAGGGTCTGTTATGGATTTTGGAGGACCAACACGCCATTTTTGAAAAAAAAAAATTGGCCGTGTTTTTAACATTTTTGTATTGCCGGCATTCTTTTCTTTACATTCATCTGTCAGTTGGGAAATTGCGAATGACTTATCGGTTGTTAAGGAGGCGGCTGGCCTGCTTCCCAGCCCGTTGCTTAACAACCAGCTATTCTTTACACAGAATTCAAATTGGTCGATTGTTTTTCGACAGATCCAAAGTCTAACCATTCTAAAAAGTTGGAATTCATTAGAAAATGAATAAACTAAACTAATTTTAACAAAAACAAAATTAAATTTAACAAAACGGAAACAAAACTAAAAGAATTCCGAAACCAAACTAAGCGATTTCCATAACTAAATAAAATTAGCAACATAACAAAGCTATCCGTAATGAACAAAAATTTTTTTTCAATTCTGCACGTCTATTCCCTTCATTCATCCATGTAGTGATATTATATATTGAGGTAAAAAAAGTATTGTACAGATTATAGCAATGGTGATTGTTTTTGAATGATAGGGTATAAATGGAGGTATCAAAGAATATAGAACGCTAACATATACCGTAATTACTTTTTTCTCATGGTTTTATTATGATCTGATAATACAGTTTTAGCGTTGACACTTGCTTGTACTTGTAAAGTCCCATACAATTTTTTTTTCCTTTTTACTGTTGATCACGCAATAAACCAAGACTATTGGTATACCCTATAGGGAGATTTTATGAAATCCATGCATAATGAATTTCTTTATAATCTCAAAAAAATACACTGGGGTGTTATTTACTAAAAAAGTATCTGATGCAGCTCTGCAGAGAAAATCAGGTTCTAGGTTTTATTGTTTAAGCTTAATTGAACAAGTTGAGGTACAACCTAGGCACAGCTGCACCAGATTCTGTGTGCTGCTGCTTTAGTAAATAACACCAGCTGTATTATCAATTTTAAAATAATACCTGCCTCACCTCTCCTACGTTGCAGTCTTACCAAGTTGCATACATATTATCCATCAACTGTACGATGGCTAGTGTCCCTCAAATAGTATGCTCTCGTGTTTTTTTCATGATAAAAACAGCCATGTCTCTCCCTTTTACATTGCATCCTAACCAAGCTGTTTACATATTGTCCAGTAACTGTACAATAATTGTGGATGTTGTATTACTAATAATACTCTATAATGTTTATTTCAAGATAATAAAACACCTCATATATCCCTTTTACAATGCAACCTTATATGCAGCTTTATACTGTCCAGCCACTGAACAATATTTGTGGCTATCTCTCTCATATAATACATTCCAATGTTTCTTTCAAGATAAAACCTACCTCATCTCCCCCTTTTACATTGCAGTCTTACCGAGCTGTTGAGCCACTGTACAATATGTGTGGCTACCAGCTATCAGAAAATAAACTCTAATGATTATTACAAGATGCAGTATAGCTTGCTTCTCCCAATTACAGTGCACATTTGCCAAACTCCTTACAAACTGACCAGCTACTGAAGAGAATACCTGTGGCTATTGTCTCTCAAATAATGCATTGTCATGTTTAATTTATCATAAAACGTGCCTCATCCCTCTGTTTTAATTTGCTACCTTGCCATCTGCTAACATACTGTCCAGCCACTGGACAATATTTGTGGCTTTTGCCTTTGATAAACCCACACTTATTTTTCAAGATAAAACTACTGCATCTCTCATTCTTAAATGTGAGCCTTTCCAAGCTTCTTACATACTGTCTACCCACTGTACAACACTTGAGCAATGGAAGTGGATGCACACGCAGTTGAAGTGGGTGCACGTGCATCTGCCAATGGCTTTACATGGAGGATGGCACTAATAGGCTCTCTGAATGAGTCCTAATGCAGAATACAGTGTTGCTGGTGATGCCCAATAAAATTGTAGTGTTACACAACATCACATACAGCTTAAAGGCATCTTTTAAGCATTTAGTGCCCATGTCCCCAGTTACAGTGCCCAGCCATCCAAGGCCTTTTTTGACAACATATTAGCTTATTAACCTTCAAAATAGGCAAAATGTAGTATCAAATATTACCCCCAGACTTCAGTGAGGTCCAATACTAAGTTCAAGTGTATAGAATTCATGCATTCACCTCAGTGAATCAAATGCTGCACGGTGCATTGGAAGCCCTGGTTGGCAGAAGCAATGAAGGCCTTGCTCAATCAGAGCACATAGCACCAATTGTGTGGCTCAAGCCTCTTTCTCGGTTAAGGAAGGGGAAGTACCAGATGGTTGGTGCAGCCTGGATGGGCAGCGTGATTTTCATGTACGTTTCTCTGAAAATAGCGTCTTCGGGAAGACATCTTCCTGAAGACGCTAGTTTCAACGAAACGTACGTAGAAGTCACACTGCCCATCCGGGCTGCGTCAACCATAGGCTTGAACCACACGCCATCACCGGAGGGATCTTTTTGCTCTCACATACTCTGGGAACATCTAGTGCTGGGACACAGGCACTTTCTAATGTGAGTGCATATTTCTCATTGTTTTTATTATTTGCTTTCCTATAAAATACTACACTATGAGACTTTTTATCTTGTCTCTTGTGGTGTCTATTTTACATCCTCCAGTTTGATCATAGGACCCTAACCTAGAAGATAACCACTGCCAGGAACTTCTTAGGGGTTTGCCCCACATGCCTTGTATGACCTACCTGTAAAAAGGGGTCATAAACATCTGGTGAGTGGCCAATCTTCTATCTGAGCATGTGTGGACAACTAGTAAAGCATACTGAGCACCTTGATACCAGAACTTTGGTGACGGGATAAGAACTATGTTTATGGACTTTATTTATTAATATATCTGTGCACTTTATCACATGAATGATTTACAGTTTCATTTACATGTATCATTTATGTACTGTCTATTTATGCAGAGATGATATATATTTCAATGTGACTTTTGCGCTTGCACTATATTGTTTATGCAAACATGATGCACTTTTATGCAGTTTGCTAGTGCACCTCACCTTTACATACCGCACTTCATCATTTGCGCTATTAGCACCTTAAAGGGGCAGAAACCTTTTATATTTCCACAACAACCAATTTTTTTAAGTAGGTTATAAGAGGCGCCACATCCATACTATTTTTTCACTAGGCAAATTTCTATGCCCCAGCTACTGTAGCAAACACATGCACATCTAAATTCCAGCTTGTCCAAACTGATGGCTTTACAACTCCTGCCTTTCCGTCTGGTGGATTCTGTCCCTTCCGTGAATTTGCAGAATGTGTTGCACCACTAGTCGCTATTTCTTTGCACATAAGGCCATTCCAGACCTGTACCATCACATGGAAGGCAATGTTTTGCCATTGTTGGGCAAGGCAGTCAGCCATTACATGATCCACAAAGCATGGTCAGGGACGATATATTTTGCTCACAGCACAATGGGTAACTTTGCTTGCAATTTGGAAGGATGCAGGGCAGGGCTCAGTCCTGGACATTGTTTTGCTGCCATGTCTCCATACAGCTGGTGATGATGATGTAAGGTTTGACAGCTCCAACCCCTCCTCCTCTTCCTCCTCCATGTCCTCCTCTGCTGAATTGTTCTATGAACCACAAGTACCCGCTAAGCCTTAAAGGGGTTATTCAATGAGTCAGGCTAAAAGATGCCATGCAGTGCTTCAGCTGTTCTGTCCAGGGAACAGGAGCCACACCAGAGCAGAGATTCTTTCAGCTCTGCCGGGGCAGGCCCAGAGGGGGTTTATGTCACACCAGCTTGAGCTGGGAATGGTGATGTGCGATAACCTCCTGTCCGCCCTTTGACAGGGAAGGTTGACACATGTGCCATGCCTGGCATATGTCCTCAATTTGGTGGTGCAGTGTTTCTTAAACAGGCATCCAGTGTTGGAAGATCTGCTAAAGTAGGCCAGAAAAGTCTGTAGTCATTTCAGGCAGTCATACACAGCCAGTGGTCATTTGGCTGAAATTCAGCAGGAATTCTACCTCTCCGTGAACCGCCTGATTTGTGACATGCCTACCAGGTGGAACTCAACT
>BLSH010194953.1:2576-13551 GCA_018402905.1 Glandirana rugosa
AATGTGTATTTTATAGGATTACTGGATAATGTGAAAACTTCCAGGACCTCGTGGTCCTGTCACCTTAATTGGTGTTTTAATGGGGTAAAACTTTTCGTTTGTGGGGTTAAATATAAGATACTCCGTAATACTCAAAAAACATGCCAAGTAAAAAAAGGTGTTCAGAAGCCTTTTTCACCTTTCTTTTACTTTTGCAAAAAAAAAATGTGTTTCAACAGTTAAATATACTATAAAGATTGTGTATCGTACACGTATCGTTTTTACTGGGGGGTTTTATATAAGATGATGAGCAGGGCTCATACCGCTATGGTGTACCGGGCTGTGTAAAAGTCTCACACATGTGGTATCGCCATACTCGGGACGAGTAGTAGAATATATTTTGGGGGGTCATTTTTGCTATGCACATGCTATGTGTTAGAAATATCATATAAATTGACAACTTTGTGTAAAAAAAAAACGTTTTCATTTTCTTTCCACTTTTTCCGAAGACTTGTGGAAAAAAATGAACCGTACAAAAAACTCATAATGCCTCATAGAATATAAATTGGGGTGTTTGCTTTTCAAAATGGGGTAATTTTGTGGTTAATTCCACTGTCCTGGTGCTCCAGGACCTTCAAAAGTGTAATAGGTCATTAGGATATTTTATGTGTAATTTATGCTCCTAGAACGCATGATGGTGCTCACTGCATGTTGGACCTCTCTATGTGGCCAGGCTGTGTAAAAGTCTCACACATGTGGACTCGCCATACTCAGGACGAACAGCAGAATGTATTTTGGGGTGTAATTTTTGCTATGTACATGCTATGTGTTAGAAATATCTTATGAATTGACCACTTTGTGTAAAAAATAATAGAGTTTTTACCTTCTTTCCATGTTTTTCAAAGACTTAACCGTACAAAAGACTCATAATGTCTCATAGAATATACCTTGGGGTGTTAGCTTTCCAAAATGGGATCATTTTGTGGGCAATTCCATTGTCCTGGTGCTCCAGGGCCTTCAAAAGTGTAATAGGTGGTTGAGAAATGAGATGTGTAATTTATGCTCATAGAACGCCTAAAGGTGCTGCTTCAATGTTGGGCTCTGTATGTGGCCAGGCTGTGTAAAAGTCTCACACATGTGGTATTGTCATACTCAGGAGGAGTAGCAGAATGTCTTTTGTGGTGTCATTTTTGCTACATACATGCTATGTGTTGGAGATATCTTATAAATGGACAACTTTGTGTAAAAAAAAAATGCGTTTTCATTTTTTTCCCACATTTTATAAAAACTTCTGGACAAAAATGACATGTTCAAAAGACTCATTATGCTTCATAGATTATACGTTGGGGTGTTTACTTTCCAAAATGGGGTCATTTTGTGGAAAATTCCATTGTCCTGTTGCTTCAGGGCCTTCAAAAATGTAATAGTTGGTTGAGAAATGAGATGTGTAATTTATGCTCGTAGAACGCCTAAAGGTGCTACTTCAATGTTGGGCTTGTGTATGTGGCCAGGCTGTGTAAAAGTCTCACACATGTGGTATCACCATACTCAGGAGGAGTAGCAGAATGTATTTTGGAGTGTCATTTTTGCTATGTGCATGCTATGTGTTTGGAAATATAGTATAAATGGTCAACTTTGTGCTAAAAAAATGCATTTTCATTTTTTTCCCCACATTTTCCAACAACTTCTGGAAAAAAAAGGAACCGTTCAAAAGACTCATTATGCCTCATAGATTATAAATTAGGGTGTTTGCTTTCCAAAATGGGGTCATTTTGTGGGCAATTCCATTGTCCTAGTGTTCCAGTGCCTTCAAAAGTGTAATAGGTGGCTGAGAAATGTGATGTGTAATTTATGCTCGTAGAACGCCTGAAGGTGCTACTTCAATGTTGAGCCTCGGTATGTGGCCAGGCTGTGTAAAAGCCTCACACATGGGGTATCGCCATTCTCAGGAGGAATAGCAGAATGTATTTTGGGGTGTCATTGCAAGTATGCATATGCTGTGTGTGAGAAATAACTTGTTGTTTAACAATTTTGTGTAAAAAAAAAAAAAAAAATTCTTCATTTTGCAAAGAATTGTGGAAAAAAATTACAACTTCAAAAAACTCACCATGCCCCTTACTAAAAACCTTGGAATGTCTACTTTCCAAAAAGGGGTCATTTAGGGGGATATTTGTACTTTCCTGGCTTGTTAGGGTCTCAAGAAATGAGATAGGTGGTCAGTACATCAGGTGTGATCAATTTTCAATATTTTGCACCATAGCTTGTAGACTCTATAACTTTCACAGAGAATAAATAATATCCACTAATTTGTGTTATTTTTACCAAAGATCCAAAGATATGTAGCAGTATAAATTATGGCCCAAATATATAAAGAAAAATTACTTTTTTGCAAAATTTTTCAAAACTAACTAAAAAAAGTGTTTTTTTTTCAAAATTTTCACGACTTTTTCGCTTATATTGAAAAAAATAAAAAACCCAGGAGTGATTATATACCACCAAAAGAAAGCTCTATTTGTGAGAAAAAAATGATAAAAAATGTGTTTGGGTACAGTGTAGCATGACTGAGTAATTGTCATTTAAAGTGTGAGAGCGCTGAAAGCTGAAAATTGGTCTGGTCAGAAGGGGGTGTAAGTGTCCTGTAAGGAAGTGGTTAAGATAGCAACGACCACTGCCCAAACTTCTGAAAATGTTCTTGGAACTGTGCCCAGCCCAAATGGCAGACAACGAAACAGGCAATGGAAGCGATTGTGTGATGCATTTATGGGGCACATGTAGGTAAGCATCCGCTAGGCCTATTGACGCTAGAAAATCTCCCTTCTTCACAATGGACAATGATGGTTTACAAGGACTCCATTCTGAATGGAGGGACTTTCATGAAGGTATTCAGGACTTTTAAGTCCAGGACCAGCCTGAATCCTTGTGAGGATTTTCTTACCAAGAATAGAAGAGAATAGAATCCTTCTCCCTTCTCGTGCTTCAGAACTGGCAGAATTGCTTGAGATGCCAATAAATTCTTTACATACATTAAAAAACAACGCCCTTCCCTCTGGACAAGTAGGAATTCGGGTCTCCACAGAATGAGACTAGGGAGGTCTTTCCTTGAATGATGTCCAAGACAAAGGTATCTTAAACTTCTTCCGCCCAGATAAGTGTGGGGTGTGTAGTGCAGCGCTGACCTATAGTGCAACGTATCAGGCAGAGTAAACAATTTGTGTGTAATAATCAGAGTCTGTTCGTGAAAGTAAATTCTGTAGTATAAACCTTAAACCATATAGTGTAATATAATCATGCGTTGTATCTCTCCTCTACACAATATAGCTATACATATCTGTGCAAAGGAGCATTAAAGTGAATATTTCATAATATTCCAGATATTTTGGATCTCAAGGCTGGGTCCACAAAACCATCATGTGCATTCAGGGATAATATAAATACAAATAAAATCACACCTTTATATATACATGTCTGTGCAAAAAATCATTAAAGTGAATATTCCATAATATTACAGATCATTTTGGATCTCAAGGCTGGATCCACAAAACCATCATGTGCATACAGGGATAATATAAATAAACTCACACTTCGTGCTCACTATGAGTGATTGGTGCTCAAAATAAATGTCCCAATATTGTGAAATAGTCTCTCAGATTTTAAATATAATATTTAAATTTACAAAATAAAATGAAAAAAATTATATATATATATAGGAAAAAGTGCAGATGCAGAAAGTGTTCAGTATGCAATTGTGACTGCGTTTTTTTTTTTAAATATTGCTAGTTCCACCACTTTCAGTGATCTGATGTGCTCCTTTTAATTCTTCCCAATATTCCTTCTTTCCTCCACCAATACTTGTGATAATCTTGTGCTTTAATGCTTCTACAGTGATTATCCTGTGATTCTCTCTACGCGTGCCAATTCTATGGGTTCTAGCCTCTCGCCTGAGATGTGCTAGAGCGCTAGCACATAAAGGTATCTTTATCCTGTGGGGTTAGAGACCCACCACTAGGGGTCCTCTGTATATCCTCCACTCCTATTCCTCCTATCCTTGTCTCTATAGCTAGGTTCCTCCTTATATTGTTTGCAGCTTCCAGTATAGCATCTCATAGGTATAAAAACAAGAAATAGCCTCCTCGTGGTGCAATATCATTTAAAACGTTTATTAAAAATACAGAATAAAATACACTCACGTTTTAAAACCAAGCACTATGTATCTCCCCACAAACGCCGAGCTCCTTCCTGTGTGACGCTGATGGACCCCTCTGCTACCGCCCTACGCGTTACCTCACGTGACTCGTGACTTCATCAACGGGGAAGAATTGCTTGAGATGCCAATAAATTCTTTACATACATTAAAAGACAACACTGGACAAGGACAAGTAGGAATTCGGGTCTCCACAGAATGAGACTAGGGAGGTATTTCCTTGAATGATGTCCAAGACCCAGGTATCTTAAACTTCTTCCGCCCAGACCTCTCCAAAGTAAGACAGCCTGCTCCCACTTGGGAAGTCTGGACAGGGAACCCTTCAGAAGAGCTTGTCTGAAGCTTTTGCTGGCTGGTTCGCCTTGGCTTTGGTTGCTTTGGGAAAGGCTGGACCCTGCCCCTTCCACTGCCTAAAGAATGGTTGCCCCGGCTGGTACGCGGAAGCCTTTTTTAGATCTCTCAGAAGGGATGATCGGCTGAGGGGAATCTTTTCCTTCCCTCCGGAATAAGCCCTGAGTTCCCTCCAGAAACTTGTTGCATCTCTAACTCTAGGGTCTTGCCAAAAATTCTCCATCAAAAGGAACTGAGCAAAGGCTGTGCTTGGAAGCACTATCCGCTGACCGATGCTTCAGCCATAGGGCTCTGCGAGCCATTATAGACTGAGCCATCAATTTCAGTATTATCCTGACCTGGTCCATGGACACTTGTGCTAGAAAATACACCCTGATCCTAATGGACTGTAAAGGGGGGAACCTTCTTCCCCTATCATTTAACCCAAAGAACAGGCCTCCAACACCGTAATGCACACCTTTAAGGCTGCCGTCACTTAGGTAAATGCTATAGCTGGCCTGCAGTCCGCTCCTGCTACCGTGTACATTCTTTTGAGATCTGTGTCTATCCTACGATCCATTGGATCTTGAAGGATACTGAGTCATCTAGAGGCAAGGTAATGTGCCCAGCTTGTCTCTGTAATGAGGCATCTGCCTTAGGCGTGACATCCCAAAGCTTAGCATCCCTAGAGCAAAAAGGGTACAAGCTTGAGATCCCATTCATCTTCCATTATTTCCTGTATTTAAACACACAAATAATGGGAAGTACAGGAGTGACCTGTATGTGTGTATGCTTCACTTGTTTGAAGGAGCAGCCTGCAGGCCGGCTATAGCACTTACCTAAGTGGCGGCAGCCTTAAAGGTGTGCATTACGGTGTTGGAAGCCGGTTCTTTGGTTTAAATGATAGGGGAGAAGGTTCCCCCCTTTATAGTCCATTAGGATCAGGGTGTATTTTCTAGCACAAGTGCCCGTGGACCAGGTCAGGATAATACTGAAATTGATGACTCTATGATGGCATGCAGAGCCCTATGGCTGAAGCATTGGTCAGCGGATAGTGCTTCCAAGCACAGCCTTTGCTCAGTTCCTTTGATGGAGAATTTTTTGGAGAGACCCTGGAGTCAGAGGTGCAACAAGTGTCTGGAGGGAACTCAGGGCTTATTCCGCAGGGAAGGAAAAGATTCCCCTCAGCCGTTCGTCCCTTCTAAGAGATCTAAAAAAGGTTTCGGGGAAGCTTCCCCATACCAGCTGGGGGGACCGTTCTTTGGACAGTGGAAGGGGCAGAGTCTAGCCTTTCCCAAAGCAACCAAAGCCAAGGCAAACCAACCAGCAAAAGCTTCAGACAAGCTCTTCTGAAGGGTTCCCCTTCCAGACTTCCCAAGGGGGAGCAGACTGTCTTACTTTAGAGAGGTCTGGGTGGAAGAAGTTTAAGATACCTGGGTCTTGGACATCATTCAAGGAAAGACCTCCCTAGTCTCATTCTGTGGAGACCCGAATTCCTACTTGTCCAGAGGAAAGGGTGTTGTTTTTTAATGTATGTAAAGAATTTATTGTCATCTCAAGCAATTCTGCCAGTTCTGAAGCACGAGAAGGGAGAAGGATTCTATTCTCTTCTGTTCTTGGTAACAAAATCCTCACGAGGATTCAGGCCGGTCCTGGACTTAAAACCCCCGAATACCTTCATGAAAGTCCCTCCATTCAGAATGGAATCCTTGCAAACCATCATTGTCCATTGTGAAGAAGGGAGATGTGCTAGCGTCAATAGGCCTAGCGGATGCTTACCTACATGTGCCCATAAGTGCATCATACCATCGCTTCCATTGCCAGTTTCGTTGTCTGCCATTTGGACTGGGCACAGTTCCAAGAACATTTTCAGAAGTTTGGGCAGTGTTCGTTGCTATCTTAAGGATCAGAGACATTCAAATTTTTCATTATCTGGACGACATTCTCCCTCGGGCCGCGTCAAAGCCCCTCCTTCAACAGCACGGGCTGATAACCTGCAGCATGATCAGACGGTTTGGTTTGTTAATCAACCATCGCAAGAGTCTGTTGCAACCGGCTCAAGTCCTAGAGTATCTAGGAATGCAATTCGACACTACCCAAGTTTGTGAATTGTTGCCTCTTAGGAAGTTTGTGGAAGTTCAGACCAACTCGGGAATAGTAATGACCAGGCAATTCCTGATGGCCAATAAGTGTATGCAGTACCTGGGCCTGTTGTCATCCACAATCCAGATAGTACCTTGAGCCAGATTACGGAAGGGGAGTTTTCAATACAATTTTCTCCATCAATGGGGTCGCCACTCATTAGCCCGGAAGATCTACCATTCAATACCAATAAAACGGTCTTTGATATGGTAGAAGATATCTCAGAATCTATACCGCAGGGTGCCTCTCGAACCTCCAGTTCCAGTAGTGCGGACTACAGATGCCAGCCTAGTAGACCGGAGAGCTCATTCCTTAGGCCAACAAGTACAGGGCAAATGAGAAGCATCTCTATCTCAGCGTTCAAACCTGTTAGAATTAGAGGCCATTCAGCACGCTCTAGTAGCCTTCCAATCGATGTTGCAAAGGGGGCAGTCAAAGTCTTTTCCGACAACAAACCATGCTAGCCTACGTGGCCCGGCAAGGGGGCACCAGGAGCCTTCTACTTCTCAGAGTGGCATGCCAGATTGTGCCCTAAGCAGCAGCATACCTTCTGGGTCCACAAAACAAGCTGGTCAATCAACTGAGTTGGAGATCCTTGGATCTGAACGAATGGGGCTGGGATCCCAGATACCTGTTCAAACTCTTCAAGGGGGCTTCAATCATAGATTGGGTGACAATGGAGGAGAACTCTCAGATTATGTGTTACCTCTCCCAAAGGTGGCACTCGCAGGCTCTAGGCTAGGATGCTCTATCCATTCCATGGGACTTTCCCTTAGTCTATGGTTCTTCCGCTCTCGCTAATCCTCAGAGTTATAATGAAGAACAGGAGCAGATAACAGCAATAGCGGTGTGGCCCTTCTGGCCCAGAAGACCATGGTGTTCACTAAATGAAGATGTGTCAGCCCAATTCCTCTGCCTTCTCACAAAGATTTTCTGCTGCAGAACAAGCAGTTTAACCCGAAGCCGGGAAAACTGAAGTTGATGGCGTGGAGGTTGAGAGGAGATCTATAGAGCATTTAATCAAAAGAAGACTACCAATAATTCTTTATTATAGGATATATAAAGCCTGTTGTCACTTCTCTGCAGGGAAGAGCTGGGATCTGGGGTCACCCTCAGTCTCTAACATATTGGAATTTCTCCAGGAAGGTCTGGACAAGGGTTGAGCTCCTTAAAAGGTTCAAGTCTGCCCTGTCAGCTATGTTGAACAAAGATGGGCCTTGGATCCTCTAGTGTTGCGTTCCTTAAAGGCAGCAATGAAGATCAGGTCTCCAATAAATCTTTTTCCGAAGTGGGACCGGCCTTTAGTTCTGAAAGCCTTATTAGCACCTCCTATTGGTCCGGTGTCATCATGCTCTTGGTCTCAGTGCAATTTTTTGATGACAATGGCATCAGCCAGATGGGTGTCTGAACTGTGTGCTTTCTCAGCCAGGGAGCCATATTGCCTAATACTCCAAGATGAAATAATACTCAGACCGATCCCAAGCTTTCTTCCAAAAGTGGCATCAGCTTGGCATATGAATTGGGAATCAGTCTTATCGGCTTTCCCGGATAGTAACTCGAAAGAGAAATGTACTAGGCTGGATCTAGTGCAGGCCTTATCAATATACCTAGAGCGAACTAAGGATTTCTGGAAACAAGATCAGCTCTTCATCTTTCCTGGGGCCTCCATTAAAGGCATGGCTATGCCACCTAGAATGGTGTCTTCATAGATCTTAAAACTATCCAGATGGCATATAGAGGGTTGGGATATCCTCAGCCATTGGAGGTGAAAGCACATTCTATGAGAGGTATGGCAGATTCCTTTGCACATATGCTAAGGTGTCAGCATAAGCAGTGTGCAGGGCAGCTAGCTGGAGTGCAACTAATACTTTCCTTCAGCACTACAGAGTGAATGTAACTGACGGCATCAGAAGCTTTTGGGTCTACTGCTCTGTCAGCGGCTGTCGGCCATTAAAATAATTGATATCTGTTTATGATTCTGGTTATTGGTGTCTTTCCCTCCCCTTATGTGGTTGATTGCTTGCTATGTCCCATAGTAGGCTGACATGAGGAGGTCCAGCAGGGGGAAAATTGTTTTTACACTTACCGTAATTTTCCTTTCCTGGATCCTCCTCATGTCAGCCAAGGAACTCCCACCCAAAGTCCGTCGCGAGGTGGGTAAACTGAACACTACATATGGGCAGACAGCAGCCTCTTATAGGCTTGGTAAGAGGTTGTTCTGGAGGGGTCAGAGAGCTGACCCATAGTAGGCTGACATGAGGAGGATCCAGGAAAGGAAAATTACGGTAAGTATGAAAACAATTTTCCCTAATACCATTAGAGGAGATATATACTGTATATACTATTAGAGGAAATATATAATATATATACTATTAGAGGAGATATATACTGTATATACTATTAGAGGGGATATATACTGTATATACTATTAGAGGGGATATACTGTATATACTATTAGAGGAGATATACTGTATATAGTATTAGAGGAGATATATACTGTATATACTATTAGAGGAGAGATATACTGTATATAGTATTAGAGGAGATATATACTGTATATACTATTAGAGGAGATATACTGTATATAGTATTAGAGGAGATATATACTGTTTATACTATTGGAGGAGAATCTGGTAAATATCATCAGACTCAAAGACATCAGAGATCAAATTTTTTTATTTAACCCCTTGCCAACCAGCTGCCATCATTCTACTGCGGCAGGTCGGCTCTGCTGCGCAAACTGCTGTAGCTGTACGGCGGCTCGCACATGCGCGATTGCGGGCAGGGGTGCCTTGTACAGGCATTGGAGTCTACATGCTAAAAATTAACAGTATAAAACAATACCTTAGGACAGTAAAACCTTGGATTGAGAGCGTTTTGCAAGACAAGCAAATTTTTTTTTATAAATTTTGACTTGATATACAAGTGAAGTCTTGATATATAAGTAGCGTCGCATCACAACAGAGTATAAAAGAGAAGAGAGGCGCCTCAAAGTGTAGTAATATGGGTACATTTAATGAAGTTAAAACATTTAGCAACCTACATGGTTGATGATAAAAAGAGGCGCATCTAAGTATGCAGGCATCCGGGGTAAAACTCTCCACATAGACCGCCCTCCGCACCACCATCAACAACATCCCATCCACGCTGCGCTCCACAAGCGTTTCAAGCCTCGCTTTCAGATCGCTCTACTGCAGGGTTGTCTTCCTGGTCAAGATTGCAGACTGACAGCGGTGAGAGCCGGCAGTGAGGATGATGGTCTGAGGACAGCTTTACCCCGGATGCCTGCATACTTAGATGAGCCTCTTTTATTCCTCAGCCATGCAAATGTTAAAAAAATTAACCACTTAAGGACTGCCCCACGTAAATTTGCTGCAGTAGGGCAGCCCTTAAGGGCAATATCACGTACCTGTACATGGTTCTCGTGGACGGCTCTGGGGCACGTGCATGCCCCGCTGGAGCTGATTGGACACAGCAGGAGCCAATAAGCGGGTCTGGTGGCTGTAATGGCCATCAGCCACCCACAATTGCTGGCTGGAGAGACAGAATGATGGTTTGCCTATGTAAACAAGGCAGACCGTCGCCACCATATTGCTACACCCACATACTCCGACAGTAAGGATACAAAGAGAAGGCAGCAAGCGGACATCTTATTACACCCACCGGAGTTTTTAATCTCACACTTATTTTTAACAGTAAATGGAGCTTACATACTGAAATACATTATATAGAAATATGTGACGCTGTTTTGAGTGCAGTGTGATCGCCAGGCTTGCCGCTGCTTTTAAAATGTAACACCAAAACAGTGTCCAGGGCTGGCTCTATCACTAGGCGGAGTAGGCAGCCGCCTAGGGCGCACTGCCGCCTAGGGAGCCTGGCCACTGTTGATCTGTCACTGGCTGCTCTGCACTGATTCATGTAAAAACTGACACTGTCTACCTGAGATAATGAGATTGTATTATCACATGCCATTTGCAAATGTATATAGAAATAGTGACTGATCTGCCAAATAACCCCCCCCCCCCATGCCCCCCCCACCCCCCGTGAGGCTGTATTTGATGGGCACAGGTGAAGCTGTATTTGATGGGCGCTGGTGAGGCTGTATTGATTGGCGCTGGTGAAGCTGTATTTGATGGGCACAGGTGAGGCTGTATTAATTGGCGCTGGTGAAACTGTATTTTATGGGCATTAAAGCAAGGAGATGACCGCACGCATGCTGCACCGGTTTGCTGGAAAATGTTTGTAAATTTATTCAACAAGGTACATCACAAAGTGACAAGCATAATGACAGATACCGGCATGTCCATGGATGACAATGGGTTA
>BLSH010194953.1:20385-72382 GCA_018402905.1 Glandirana rugosa
AGACCTGACCTAAAACGCCAGGTAGACACAGGTAGTTGTCCATCATATTTCCTTCGACCGAACCTAGTCTATTACTGAGACTGGACCCTGAGTCCTCGGTAGTTCGGACTCATTTCGACTACTTTACTTGAAACGAAACACTGACTTTTTCGAAACGTAATAGAAACAAAATAGAAACGAAATACCCACTGACCCTCTTCGGGAAGTGGAGACTCAATCCTTTTGACTTTACCAAATCAATCACGGACCTACCGTTCTTAAACAAAAGACAAAACAAATAAACTAAATGGACGTTGGAAAATTTTATTTGGACCGACGTTCCGCGCCCCCTGGTGGCCAAAATGCGAATCGCCGTTTATTTACGGCGATTCGCGCAGGGCTCCCCCACTGCCGCCGTAAAAACACGGCGCGCGGTGGGGAACCGGTTAAATATCTGACTTGCAGCCAGGTTTATTTTAAAAGGTTGCAGGTAAATCAAATAAACAAAACAGAAAACAAATTCTTGCCATCCAGGCACTAACTAAACCATTTCAGTTTTCCTAACTCAGAGGTGAAGGGCTTCTCCCAGTCACCCATAAAGCAAAGATAAAACAAAGATAATGCAAAGCTTTTTCAGTCACAAAGCAAAGTTCATTTCATCAGCTTTACTCAGGCTTGATGGCTCCTGAGTCCCAGGTCAGAGTCATTATCTGATCCAAGCCAGCTTCCTTTATACTACCTGTTGATGGACACAGATGGACCGCAAAATCCAGTCCAGAATCCACCCTGCCTAGGTGGCTGGTAAACCCCGGACCGGATTCCACCTTAGTTTCCTGCAAATTAACGAAGACGAGGTGAAACATAACGTCCATCGATCATCTCGCCTTTCATAACAACACATATTCCCCCCCACCTCTGCTCAAGCCCCTACGGGTGAGCAACTGTCCCAACCAGACAATTGATACGGGAAAGGGCATCTGCATTATTTTGGCGTTCCACTGTGAACTTGAATACTTGCAGAGCAAAGAACCACCTTGTCATCTGACTGTTTTTTTCCTTGTTATCACACATCCATTTAAGAGGGGCATGATCAGTGACTATTTTGAATGGTCTTCCCAACAGGTAATATTTCAGGGCCTCTAAGGCCCATTTAATAGCTAAACATGTCTTCTCGACAATGGCATAATTGTTCTCATGTCTGTTGAGCTTTCTGCTAAGGTAAACCACTGGATGCTCCTCCCCATCTCTGACTTGGGACAGTACAGCACCCAGTCCCACATCAGAGGCGTCTGTCTGTACGACAAACTCCTTTGTGAAATCTGGGGTCATGAGCACAGGTAGTGCACAAATGGCTCGCTTCAACATTTGATATGCCTTCTCAACCGTAAGGTTCCACTTGATCATGACTGACCCTCTACCCTTTGTCAGATCCATCAGTGTGGCTGCAATGGTGGCAAAATTGGGTATAAAACACATGTAGTACCCTGTGATCCCCAGAAATGCGCAACCTTGTTTTTATTTATAGGTTGGGGCCACTTTTGTACTGCATCAATTTTATTGATCTGAGGCTTGATCAGCCCCCGACCAATAATGTACCAATGTATTTGGCCTCCTCCAAGCCTATGGCACACTTTTTGGGTTGGCAGTGAGTCCTATTTTCCTAAGGGAATCCACTACTACTTGCACCCGGGGCAAATGGGATTCCCAATCTGGGCTGTGGGTGACTACATTGTCCAACTAGGCGGCTGTGTATTGGCGATATGGTCTTAAGTAGAGTTGAGCGAACCTCTGGAAGTTCGGGTTCTGCTGGTTCGGCTGAACTTCGGGACAAAGTCCGGGTTCGGGTCCGGACAGAACCCAAACTTTGACCCGGACCCCGAACCCCATTGAAATCAATGGGGACCCGAACTTTTAGGCACAAAAATGGCTGTAAGAAAGTCCTAGAGGTCTGCAAAAGGAAGGAAAATGGGGGTAAGGGTCGGACAACATAAAAAAATCAAAAATGGAGGTGGATGTGGACTATCTTAAAACTGTGTGAGAAAAGTATAAATTAGCCGGGAGAAGCCATATCACTGTTCTAAGAACATCTGCAAACTGTGTGTGAAAACTATCAATTAGCGGGGAGAAGCCAGATCACTGTTCTAAGAACAGTGATATATCATCTGGCTTCTCCCCGCTAATTGATAGTTTTCACACACAGTTTGCAGATGTGTGATAAAAGTATATATTAGCCGGGAGAAGCCATATCACTGTTCTTAGAACAGTGATATGGCTTCTCCCGGCTAATTGATAGTTTTCACACACAGTTTGCAGATGTTCTAAGAACAGGGATATGGCTTCTTCCGGCTAATGTATACTTTTCTCACAGGTTTTAAGATGATTGTAGAATGTACAATCATCTTAAAACTGTGTTATAAAAGTATAAATTAGCTGGGAGAAGCCATATCACTGTTCTTAGAACAGTGATATGGCTTCTCCCCGCTAATTTATACTTTTCTCACACAGTTTTAAGATAGTCCACATCCACCTCCATTTTTGATTTTTTTATGTTATTTTTTTTAAAATTATTTTAAGTTATTTCCCTATCCCCATTTCTTTGTAGGGCACTTGTCCGACCCTTACCCCCATTTTCCTTCCTTTTGCAGACCTCTAGGATTTTCCAGGACTTTTTTACAGCACTTTTCAGAATTTTTAGTAAAATTACCACAACCCCGGTCCCGAACCCGGACTTTTTTTGAAAACTTTACAGTTCGGGTTCGCTCAACTCTAGTCTTAAGGTCTTATCCATCATTGCAGGAGCACCATGTAAGCCAAAGGGCATCCACTTATACTGGAAGGACCCCTCTGGGGTAGAAAATGCAGTTTTCTCTTTGGCAGACTTTGTTAGGGGTATCTGCCAATAACCTTTAGTCAGAACTAAAGTAGTTATGTACCGAGCACCTCCTAATCTTTCAACAAGCTTGTCGACTTGAAGCATTGGGTACACATCGAATTTAGACACTCTTATAATTCTATCTGGTTTTGGGACCAACACTATGGGACTTGACCAGTCATTCCTCTATCACGTCCAACTCTAACATGTTCTTTATTTCATTTGCAACTGCTTCATGCCTAGCCTCGGTTATTCTTTAGGGCTTTACATTTATGTGGACACCTGGTTCCGTAATTATGTCATGCTGTATAACTGTGGTCAGTCCGGGCAGATGAGAGAAGAAGTCTCTATTCTTATTCACAAATTCTTTAACGTCCTTCTGTTGGGCCACTGACAAGGTTTCAGTTATGGGTATTTCAGGTGTCATGGGGCCCATGTCCTTTTGTTGGTTGGCATTGCCAGTAAAATCTCTCTGTCCTTCCAAGGTTTCAAGAGATTAACATGATATATTTGCTTGGGCTTCCTTTTCCTTGGCTGGTAAACTTTGTAGTTTACCTTCCCTACTCTTTCCATAATTTCAAAGGGACCTTGCCACTTTGCTAGGAATTTACTCTCAACAGTGGGGACTAGTACCAGCACTCTATGACCAGGGTTGAAGATCCAGGTCTTGGCACCCTGATTATAAACCCTTCTCCGGGCCTCCTGGGCTTGCTCCATATGTCCCCGTCAGGGCTGGTGCAAGGATTTTTGACACCCTAGGTGAAATCTCATTTTACTGCCCCCTTGGCTCCACCCCTGACCCCACCCCCTTTGCCCTGTCCATGTTTGTACAGGGATACTTTCTCACCTCCTTGCCAACATTAACTCCGTTAGTGGGGGCAGTGTGTAGTGCAGGCAGTGAGTAGTGGGGGCAGTGTGAAGTTGCACCCCTGGGAGCTGTTCCCTGCTGTTTGGGGGGGGGAGAGGGGGTGGAAGAGAGAGAGGGGGTGGCGAAGAGAGAAAGAGGGGGCATGGAAGAGAAAGAGGGGGGTGGAAGAGAGAGAGAGAGGGGGGGTAGAAGAGGTAAAACGCAAGGGAATGGCTTCAGCAAATCGATTGTCATAGTCCAGCATTACCCGTATGTGCTGATGGCCCCGGGCAGACTTTACTACTGGTCTGACCAGATCCATGCCAATTATTTTAAAAGGCACTTCAATGATTGGTAATGGAACTAACGACTGCGAAAATGGGGCGATGGCACAGAATACTGACACTCTGGGCATGACTCACAATATTCTTTGACATCTGCATATAACCTGGGCCAAAAGAATTTCTGGGTTATTCTCTTCTAGGTCTTCTCTATACCCAGATTTCTCCCCATTATATGACCATGGGCTAAATCTAATACAATCCAGCGATAGGGTTTGGGAACCACTAGCTGCTCTAGCTCCTCCTCCCCTTGCTTTACCACCTGATACAGCAAGTTGTTTTTAAGAGCCATGTAGGGAAAAGACATCCCTATGTTAAGGTTAACAGGATCCCCATCTACCATTTTAAAGTATTCTCTGGCTCTATTGAGTGTGGCATCTTTTAGCTGTTCCATACAAAAATTATCTTTTCTGACCTCTAAGTCAGGCACCACATTCTGTTCACTCTCACTATTATTTCAGTGATAACTTCTTGTTCATTAACCTCCAGCTGGGGGCTCGATTCCAGCTCCTCCTGCCCCCAGCCATTACAGAAAAAGGATCTTCCCCTTCCTCGGACACGCCAATAGTTTTCCTTTCAATTTGGTAATCAAACGGTTCTTGAATGAGTTCCCGTGTTTCCTCAGCAAGGGGAGCTCTGTCCTCCTGACTCCTTTTGTTTTCCCATAAACTCCAAAAGTGGGGAAAATCTCTTCCCACTAGGGCTTCATGAAGCAGTGAGGATAGCACCCCCACTGATTGTGTCACTATGCCCCAAGGGATATCAATCTCAACCACAGCAGTCTGGTAGTCACGTGTGTCACCATGTATGCAAATAACCCCAATGGTGCTAGGGTGTAACTTTGCAGGATTTATACAATCACCTTTGACTAATGTCACCACACTACCAGAATCTAGCAGAGCCGTGACTGGCTTTCCATCAACTGTAATCACACACATTTGTTCTTCCATGTGTTTCTGACATGTTGCAGTACATGCTACCTGTGCAAAAAGAGACCCCCGGAACAGTCTTACTAGATCCCCCGGGCAATTTTTCACCCCTAGAGACATTGGAGTGGGGCACGGATGGGTGAAACAACTCCTCAGCAGTATATCTCTCCACCAGGTCCACCAGCTGGTGTGTAGTCTTAGGGTCCCCATGGCTGATCCATTTCCTTAAAGTGGCAGGGAGTGCCCGTAAATAATGGTCAATGACCACCCGCTCCACAATCTTAGGGCCTGGCAGTCTCTGCCTGCAGCCACTTCTTGAGGATTATTAAGTCAAACATTTGAGAGTGGGGTGGCTTGTCAGTACTGTATGACCACCGATGCATCCGTTGAGCCCGGACTGCAATGCTGACATCTCGGCTTTCAATGTCGCATAATCCTGGACAGCATCTTGCCCGCTAGCAGTCTTGCCCATTGCTCTTTTTGCTATCCTTCTGGAACAGCAACTCTTTCAAAAGTTGTGAGGTACGCTTCCACATCATCTGCAGGTGTTATCTTCTGCAAGAAATAGCTGGTACTCACCATTTGCCTCCTGCTGCGCTACAGCGACCTCTGCGATATGGCGGTCGGTTTCCTGCTACTGGCGGTTTGTTTCCTGCTGGGTTGCAGTGGCCTGCAATAGGGCTTTTAATACATCCTCCATCTTTCCACTTGTTCAGGAAGATGCCCGCCAAGTCCACCATGCGTGAGGAATTAGCTCAATGGGGATCATCTCCCATGGGAAAAAGGTAGTTCACACAGCAGGTTTTCTTAAAAATCTGACTTTAATCAGGCTTATTTTAAAAGGTTGCAGGTTAATCAAATAAACAAAACAGAAGATAAATCCTCGCCATCCAGGCATTACCTAAATAGTTTCAGTTTTCCTAACTCAGAGGTTAAGGGCTTCTCCCAGTAACCCACAAAACAAAGATAATGCAAAGCTTTTTCAGTCACAAAGCAAAGTTAATTTCATCAGCTTTACTCAGGCTTGATGGCTCCTGAGTCCAAGGTCAGAGCCGTTATCTGATCCAGGTCAGTTTCCTTTATACCACCTGTTGATGGACACAAGTGGACCGCAAAATCCGGTCCAGAACCCACCCTGCCTAGGTGGCTGGTAAAACCCGGACCAGATTCCACTTTAGTTTCCTGCAAATGAACACAGGCGAGGTGAAACGTAACATCCATCGATCACCTCACCTTATATAACGCCATTATATATATATACATATTACACCATGGGGGAACAGTAGCTCTAGTGGTAGTTTAAGTGATCCACTACAGTCAGGAACTATACTTGAGAGCATGGCAGCCCATGTTTATTGGAATAGGCAAAACAAAGATTAAGTCCAACATATTATGTTTCCCTCACAAGGGTTCTCTTCCAGTGATATGCACAACTGAAAATCTTAGCCCACCTGGCTTTCTCTCTCTTTAGCAATACCTCTGCTGATCACACAGACCACAGGATTCTTCAGTGTGGATGGCTTTACACTAATGCACCCAGCTTCTCTAGTGTGGACGGCTTCACACTGATGCACGCAGTGCTTCTGGCCCCCAGGCCGTTTACTGCCTCTTACAGACCCAAAGGCTTTGGCTGCTACATGCAGCCTCTCTGACTACTGGAGACCTCCTGTCTTCCTTGGGTGGAGCAGTTTCAAACTGGGAGCCTTGAGGTATTCCTAAACCACACTGTCCATTATAAGGACAGTGTGTACCTGAGCACACTCCCTGCTCATCCTCCACAAAACCTGGACACAGGAATCTCCAAACCACAAAGCCCCATGCAGGAACACCAAAACCCGGAGAAAGCTGCAAAAGCCACACAGTCACATACCCGCCCTTTGTTTCTACCCCATAGGGGGCAAAACACACCAAGCCAATTTCTTGAGTGGGGCACCTCTGCACCAGCTGTCAGCTGCATAGGCACAATCTTTTTTCCAGGTGTGTTTCCAGGCACGCCCTAGCCTGAATCTTAATGATGTGCTACAGTTCTGTATACCCAGTTTTCTCCCTCTATCCTTGGGGCTCCTGAGCTTATACTTGTTTTCTGGTGGTTCTCTGTCTTTTTCTAACACTGCTCCCCAACCCCCTGTCTAGAGTTGAGCGGACACCTGGATGTTCGAGTTTGTCGGGTTCGGCCGAACCTCATGAAACCGTTCGGGTTCGGCACCGAACTCGATCCGAACTTGACCCCGGACACCGAACCCCATTGAAGTCAATGGTGACCCGAACTTTTGGGCACAAAAATGGCTATAAAAAAGTCATGGAAAGGGATAGAAGGCTGCAAAAGGAAGCAAAATGGGGGTAAGAGTAGGACAAGTGCCCTGCAAACAAATGTGGATAGGGAAATAACTTAAAATCAACTAAAAAAAATAAAAATGGGAGGAGGAGGTGGATGTGGAGTAGGAGCCTAGAGGTTGACCATAGCAGTGTAGGTGGAAGTGGCGGTGGTGGAGGAGGAGGAGATAGCCTACACTGTTTTTTGTTTGTTTGGTTTTTTTTTAGAATTGGGGTAGCCCCCAAAATATTGAGACATATTCAGAAAAAAAAAAAGGATACCAATGGCTGTGTGAAGCCGGTCTAAATGTCTATTCTGCACAAGGTACAGACAAGTCTTGTGGGATCCATGCCTCGTTCATTTTAATAAAGGTTAGCTTGTCCACGTTGGCTGTGGACAGGCGGCTGCGCTTGTCTGTGATAACGCCCCCTGCCGTACTAAACACACGTTCAGACAATACACTGGCTGCAGGGAGATCCAGAAGTTGAATGGGGCAGACCCATCAGTCAGTAAGTGTAGGCGTGTGCACACATACTGTTCCACCATGTTGCTGAAATGCTGCCTCCTGCTAAGACGTTGCCTATCAACTGGTGGTGCTGTTTGTGGTGGCGTGCTGCTTTTCCACATTTCGGGCATGCTAACTCTGCCTTCAGAGGTGCTGGCGGTGCCACAGCTGCGTTGGCGACCTCTTCCTCTTCCTCCTCTGCCTTCGCCTTGGGCTTCCACTGAGCCCCCGGTGTCATTTGGGAATGCCCTCAGCAGCGCGTCTACCAGAGTGCGCTTGTAGTCGCGCATCTTCCGATCACGCTCCAGTGAGGGAATTAAGGACGGCAAGTTGTCCTTGCACCGGGGATCCAGCAGGGTGGCCACCCAGTAATCAGCACAAGTTAAAATGTGGGCAACTCGGCTGTCATTGAGCAGGCACTGCAGCATGTAGTTGCTCATGTGTGCCAGGTTGCCCAAAGGCAAAGACAATCTGTCCTCTGTGGGAGGTGTATCATCTGTGTCCTCTGTATCCCCCCAGCCACGCTCCAGTGATGCCCAGGAGCTGCGTTGGGTGCCACCCTGCTGTGAACACGGTTCCTCCTCCTCCTCATCATCCTCGTCCTCCTCATCCTCCAGAACTGTCCCCTGGCTTGAAAATTTTTGACCTGGCCTATGCTGTTGCAGGAACCCACCCTCCGAGCCACTTGTGAATGACTGGCCTGATAACCGTGGAAATGACCCCTCTTCCTCCTCCTCCCGTGCTTCATCCTCTTCCATCATCGCCCAAAGTGTTTTTTCAAGGAGACATAGAAGTGGGATAAACCAAATAATGTGAGACAATCTGCGCAACAACACTTAATGTCACAATAATTGAACAATAGAATGCTGATGATAAATATAGATCCTACAGCAGCTGTGCACAAGGTTATACATCAAACCATAAATCAAATAATAGACAAGATAGTGGAGCGCTCAGGAAGAGTCCAAAAAAGTTTTGATCAGAGAAGAAAGATGATTAGAAGGAAAAGTCCCACATCCGTGCTTGAAATGAACAGAAACTAGGTGTCACTCCACACCATAAGCACACCGCTCTTACCAGAGAACGTGTGACCCCCTGATAAGAGCGGTCAAACACGTTTAGATTAATATATATCCAACGGGGAACACAGGGGACATCTCTTCCTCCTCATGCGGTAGTTCCAAATCACCAGCTGTCACCAACGGAACTCCCGGTTTATCTCAAGGGTACAGGGATAGACAGGCCACTCGTATCATGAAAAGACAAGAGCCCCCGATAGTGTGATATCGCTTAAAATATTGTTTATTTATAAAAGAAGATACACTCACATTGTTGTCCTTCTCAGGATAGCATAAAACGGCAACTCGCCAGTGAGGAAGGTGGCCGCTATGCGGCCGCACATGCGCAGATGATACAATCGTGTGGTCAGCGTGTGGACATAGCTCCTACCGGTTTCGTCAGAAGTGACGTCATCAGGGATACGCCCACGCGCTCAGACCACTCAATAAATACACACCGCCAACCCGGGAGGGTCAATCAGCGTGAGCTCCCAATAATAAGCTTAGAAACAAGTGCCTCTGCACACGGCGATAGCGTTACTAGTTCAGCCCATAAATGAAACCCACCATAGTAATGGCGGATCTGACTAAGGGGACACAATTTAATCAAATGAATACAATAGAAGTGGGATAGTAACGCTGAGAACAGCGTCATCGGCACTGGCCATGTTCGTGGAGTACTCGAAACACCATAATATGGTACACAGGTCTCGCATGGAGGCCCACTCGTTGGTGGTGAAGTGGTGCTGTTCCGCAGAGTGACTGACCTGTGCGTGCTGCAGCTGAGACTTCGCTATCACCTGCTGCTGCTTGCACAGTCTCTCCAGCATGTGCAAGGTGGAGTTCCACCTTGTGGGCACGTCGCATAAGAGGCGGTGAGCGGGAAGGCCGAAGTTTTTGTATTTTGAGGTACTTATTCCACTGCAGCAAGTGCTTTGAATTTAGATGCCTGATCATGCAGGTTGTGCCCAGGTTTATAACATTTATGCCTCACTTCAGGGTCTCATTGCACAGCTTGCAAACTACTCGTGTCTTGTCGTCAGCACATTGAAGAACTGCCACACCGGGGAGCACCTTTGAGCTGCCTTTAGTGTGCTGGGTCCCTGGGTGCGGTGGGTAGTAGCAGGCATACTGTCTAGGGGACGCTCGCTCCTCTTTTGCAACCTGCTTCCTCTTTTGCTGTGCTGGTGCTTCTGTGCCTCTGTGCGATCACCACCTCTTCCTCCAAACTGCACATGTCACTCGCATGACCTTCATTCCATGTGGGGTCTAGGACCTCATCATCCTCCACATCATCTTCCACCCACCTTCACCACTGCCCTCCTTGTCAGTCTGCACACTGTAGAAAGCCGCAGAAGTTGGCACCTGTGTTTCATCATCATCACAGACGTGTTGCCGTGGTGTTTCCATGTCCTCATCCTGAACCAGAAGTGGTTGGGCATCGGTACACTCAATGTCTTCCACTTCTGGGCCAGGGCTATGTGGATGGCCCATGGAAAGCACAGCAGCAGAGTCATCAAAAAGCATAAGAGACTGCTGCATGACTTGAGGCTCAGACTGCTTGGCTAATTTACAAGGGGCTGAGGTGAAAGACAGATGGCCATGGGGTTCAGGTGCCAACTCTGAGCTTTCATCAAGGGACCGGGTGGGAGACAATGTGAAGGAACTGGAGGCATTGGCAGCCACCCAATCTACTATCGCCTGTACTTGTTCTGGCCTCACCAATCGTTGAGCGCCATTCGGGCCTACCATATAACGTTGAAGGTTCTTCGGCTACCTGAGGAAGGTGTTTCACTTGTGCGTGTAGCTGGCACAGATCGACCACGTCCTCTCCTTGCAACAGGAGCTTCAGCAACACCACCAACACCAGCAGCACCACGACCACCACCACGTCCCTGATTTGACTCTCTCCTCATTCTGGACACAAATGTACTGTGTAGCACTATTTATTAATACAAAAAAAAGAATAATAATTTATTATTCTTATTTTTTTTTAAAAAAAGAAAATTGTTTTTGTGCAAGAAATGCACCGCTCACACCAGCAGCAGGAACCTCTCACTACACCAGTATGAGATGATTTTAGAACAATAATCTCCCCCTCACAGCACCAACAGGAACCTCTACCTAATGCAGTAGGAGATGGCTTTATAACGATAAACTCTCCCTCAGAGCACCAACAGTAACCTGGCCTTAATGCAGTAGTAGTTTTTTTAGAACGATAATCTCTCCCTCAAAGCACCAACAGGAACGTTTCCCTAATGCACTATAAGATGGTTTTGAACGCTAATGTCTCCCTCACAGGACCGCAATGAAGGTCTCCCTAATGCAGTCTGAGATGGTTGTGAACGCTAATCTTTCCCTCACGACAGTGGCATGAAGCTCTCCCTACTCTAGTCTGAGACGATCTGACACGTGGCACTACATGACTCCAGCCCCAGATAGAGGCTTGGTCACATGCTGCACTGGCCAATCACAGCCATGCCATTAGTAGGCATGGCTGTGATGGCTTCTAAGTGCAAACTAGTGAAAAGCTTGTTTGGCTGCCCAGCAGCTATAGAAAAGGCGCCAAAAATACCCAAATACCGAACCCGATCCCAGACGTTTTTTTTAATGTCCAGGATCGGGTTCGGGGCACGGAAGGTGTAAGGATCCGACTTTTCCTAATGAAAAATAACCTTGTCTCTCATTTACATGAGTTTTACCAAACTCTATCTGAGCTACAGTCGGGATTTCTGCCATTTGCTGGTCCATGCTCCATCCTTCCATCTCAATACATGAGCCTTTCACCAATACCGAAAAATGCTTTCTGTCTGGCTGTTATGCAAAGGGACCTCTGATATTTTTAACTTGGTAACACGCCATTGGTTAATGCCATATTCCACCTTGGTTTACACATTTCGATGTCATAGTCACCAGTACCATTATTAGCAGTACCAAATATTACTTGATCACTATTTCTGATACCGTCAGTATTGTATTTCAGAATGTCTCCGGGTACCTCAACTTGTGTAAAAGTCCACATGCAGTACTAAAATGATAAATAATAAACAGTCTATAATAGAAGGAGAATAGATGGAACCCTTGCACCGGCTTCAGTGCGTAGGTAAAAGCACACCACAGTGACAATCTAATCTTCTTACCAGATAGAAGATATAAGCAGGCATGTAATCGATTAAAACAAGGTATCAACTCCACATCCATTCTCTAGACAGATGATCCTAGGCTGTAAGTTCAAACAGGATGGAAAGCATCAACCTCTACTCTTATTGGTAACAGCAACCAGGACTCCAAACAGCCAGGCAATCAAGGGTTTTTTTCTCACCAAGGAATTGATGACACCAGTGGATTAATAATGAAACAGCACATAGTGAAGCCTGTAAAGTTAAAATGAAGGCTTTATTAAAGTTGTACTTACATCAATGCTGTTAAAAACGAACATGTGTATATAAAATTGTAGTTGCTGTGGCTCTCAGCGTGCTAGTGTCTCATGGGTGGGTCCAACTTATCTGTTTCATCCAGTAGGACATGGCCAGCTTGTACCTCCTTGCAGGTGAAAGACAAAATCTCCACTTTTGCTGCATCCATATCACACCCTTCCTTCTTATGAGGTCTAGCGGGTGGGGCAGTATCTGCGCCATTTACCAATCCCTGCTCAGCTGCACCTTGGACCGCACTAGCAGTATTGTTTTCTGTCATCACATCAGGCGGAGAGACCTCCGATGTCTCCGTCAGGTCTCCAGAGCGTCTTCCATACCAAACAGTATCTGGAAGCATCCTCGCAGGGAAACGGGAGATCACTTGCCACACTATTAAAAAGCACCGTACCAACCAGTTCCACCGGTAATTAATGGCACAACTTTTACTATCTGGCTCCACCCATTGGTACCATGCAACATCACCACATCTGACTGTAATGGAAGCACCCAGGTAACAAGGAATGTGCTTTCACCAGTTCAAGCAGTTCCACTAGCATAAAAAACAAAGTGAGATAACCGTGCTGCTGATAGAATCCTAAAACAGGAAAAACACTTTCCGAATTGCAACTCAACACTGAACAGGTATAACCATAAAATACCCCAAAGAATCTAAAACAGTAAAAATAGTGAAGCGCAATCCACTAAAATAATAAATGTGTGACTAAATAAAATTTATAGTGTGTTAATCATAAGTATAACCTACAAATACTGAAATAAAAATTCATACAATTCACTAATATGTGCAATGACGCAATAAAGTGCAATACATAAATGCCATCAATCAAAAAACATTAAAGTGCAACGTGCAAGTGACAACACTGATGCAACTTGTGCAAGGTGCATAAATAAGTGAAATTATTGCGATCCAAAGTAGTCCATATGTATAGGTATTATATCTGTGAAAAGAAATACACAAATCTTCAATGTGTCAACACACTGTGTTCCTCCACGTGCTGCAAATGCCACCACCAGGTTCACTAGCAGCTCACCTCACTTATAGACCCAGATGGGTCTACAAAAGCATTTCCCTTAGGGGTTAAAATCCATACACCTGGCTCCCAAGGCTGTTTTACTTGCAGTCAGTGGGTAATATCATCATAGGAGGAGAAAAAAATCCAGATAGTGCTTTATCCTTGATCTTTCACTTATTTATGCACCTTGCACCTTGCATCAGTGTTGTCACTTGCACATTGCACTGATGGCATTTGTATATTGCACTTTATTGCTTCATTGCACATATAAGTGAATTGTATGAATTTTTATTTTAGTATTTGTGGGTTATACTTATGATTGACACACTATGAATTTTATTTAGTCACACATTTATTATTTTAGTGAATTGCGCTTCACTATTTTTACTGTTTTTGTTCCACTAGCATACTTGTCATCTCAATGCACTCCACATCAATATGCAAGACCTTTTTATGGACCTTTCCCTTATCAAAGACATGGAGGGGCTCATTCCCTTCAGCTTGAGAGGCCGAGACATTTAAAAGGGCCTCCATCTCACTGGAGGTACCCATCACAGCCTGATGCTCCCCCTGAGTGCTGTCAGATGCATGTTTCCCACTCATCCCCTCTGACTCAACAATGAGCCTCTGCAAGTCAACATTTGGTACATTGTCTCCTTGACAATGGTCATTCAGCAGTTGGGCTGTGTGCAACACATCTGCCATGCATGTGCCTTTAATCGGTCCTTCTGACTGGAGGGGAACAGCCTTCACAGGTACCAATGCACCCTCACCCACAGGCTGTTCTGCAACCCCCTTGTCTGGTATAGCAGTTGTGTCCACAACCTTGTTGCATAACACAGCCTTGTCTAGCATGTCTATCAATTGTTTGGCCCAGCTGTCTCAATCCGTTGTTCTTCCATTATGCATGCTCTGCAGCACCTCATCACCTGCTCTAGGAGGCATCAGGAACTCTGCAGAACAAACAACACCTTTGTCCATTTTATATACACCACATGGTGACAACATGCTTCATCATTCAAGGCAGGCTGCAACACACCAGTTTGGCAGGCTTGCGCTGGTGACACTACCAACGCACTCGGCTGTGTACTTTCAGATTTGGCCAGCTGAATTAACCCCTTCTGTTCCACCAGAGTAGTATCAGTGCTGTCCTGGACAATCTCTGGCTCCAACACATAGAGACCTCTGGAAACTTCCATGGATAATCTTGTGGTTCTGCCTCTGGTTGTCTCCAGAGATATCCTATCCCCACCATGGCTAGTGAACACATTACTGACATCACTCTCAAACAAGATACTTTCAGAATTACATTTTTCAACATCATCAGGGTCATCATGATGCATAGACATAACTGTAGCTTTTGTGGGTTGCCTCTTACCCACTTGAGCAGCTCCATAGCTGACTTGGGAAACCCTCTACTGCAATACTGTGGGCTCCTGTGAGGCTTCCCTGGGCAACTCTGCAGCACTTGCTACTGTCACTAGGGAACATGACATACAGACTGATTTGGTTACCCCTAGTATATCTCTTCCAGCATGCTGGATACTCTTAGGTGCATACACTGCAGTGTCATATGTCCTTTTCAGTTCTTGACCTTGCTGCAAGCTGGGTTTTAACCTGTGTCTCCCCACTGCTCTGGGTAACACACTGCAACAAGTCCATTTTTACACCTTCTGCGGTTCTCCCCACCGGCCACACTCCCACTTCACTGGGATCAGTCCCACAAACTGCAACAGTCTTACCATATCCTGTAGCAGATAACTTTGCCTTCATTTAAGTGCGCTGTCTCACAGCTGCATCCTCAAAAGCTACTGCCTCTTTGTGGCCACAAGGTGACACTGCAGCCTTTCCGGACTCTCTGGCGTGTTCCAGAGACTTGGGAAAGTAAAGAGCCCATGCCGCACTTGACCACACTCCAGACTTGGTACTAGATGCTGATCTTTAACTTCTTGACATCTCCTCAATGACTGGCTCTCTCTCGTTGCCATGGGGTACCACTCTCAAGGACACCGCTGGTCACTCAGCAAACTTTCCTGTGACAAGGGGCATGTCCCCATTCGCTACAACAGATGTAGCACACAGGCCTCCTTGCCACATGCTGTGGCACCCTTATGTCCCTTCTGGCACCATTGGGTTCAGGTTGCCAGGGATAATGTCCTTCACTGCCCCTTTAACTGGGGTGAGACAGCCAATTTGCACCAGTCCACTGCTAATTCACACACCGCTGAATTTCCTGCCACGTGTGGGACCTGTGGTGAAACACCCTCCAGCCATAGTAGCCTTTCCCTTGCTGCAGCAAAGATTGCCTCCTTTCTCTGCTTTGACCACCCCATCCTTGCAGTCATGCACACAGCAACTTGTTACACAGTCCACAACAGAATTTCCATTCTCTACTTCCGCAGGTACGCAACCTGCATGCAATGCTTATTGCCTGATTCCACCATCAGCTGCCCGCATCCTCCACCAATTGTTACATGGGGGCGCAGTAGCATTAGTGGTAGATGCATTTTCAAGTGATCTATGGTAGTCAGGAACTATACTTGAGAGCATGGCAGCCCATGTTTATTAGAAAAGGCAAAACAAAGAAAAAGTCCAACATATTATGTTTCCCTCACAGGGGTTCTCTTCCAGCGATATGCACAACTGAAGATACTATCCCACCGGGCTTTCTCTCTCTTTAGCAATACCTCTGCTCTTTGTGCTGGTCACACAGACCACATGATTCTTAACTGCAGACGGCTTCACACTATTGCACACAGCTCCTCTAGTGTGAATGGCTTCACACTGATGCACACAGCGCTTCTGGCCCCCAGGCCATTAACTGTCTCTTATAGACCCACAAGCTTTGGCTGCCACATGCAGCCTCTCTGACTACTGGAGACCTCATGTCTCCCTTGGGTGGAGCAGTATCCAACTGGGAGCCTTGAGGTATTCCTAAACCCCTATTATAGGGACGGTGTGTACCTGAGCACACACCTTGCTCGTCCTCCACAAAACCTGGACACAGGATTGGAGATTCTGTCCCACTCAATGTGCACACCCTGTGTCCCTCAAACAGCCAACTTCACAGTGACAGCATCTCATACTGTCACAATATATATAATATATTATATACGACATGGTATTCAAACTATATTACATGAAGACCTTAATTAAAGATTTCTGAGGCTATATGTAAAGTCTTAAGTTATTGCATGTTAAAGCTGAAGACAAGCAAATCCTGGAAAACAATTCAAGTAACAATGTACTTCTCAGTGCAGTTCTTACACAAGAGAAATATGCATTTCTGCCACTAGGGGGCACTGCATGGGAAACGCTCCAGTTTAGTTTTCTTGTGGGCACCATCTTGTACCTCCTACAGTTGGGTGATTGTTGGGATACAGTAGATGAGGATAATTTCTGTCCTCTCAAGCCTTAACTAAGGGATAAGAGGGTGCATTTGTCTGATAAATTAGTTTATCTTTATAACCTTTAGAGTTGAGCGGACACCTGGATGTTCGAGTTTCATGGGTTCGGCCGAACCTCGTGAAACCGTTCGGGTTCGGTACCGAACTCGATCCGAACTTGACCCCGGACACTAAACCCCATTGAAGTCAATGGTGACCCGAAGTTTTGGGCACAAAAATGGCTGTAAAAAAGTCATGGAAAGGGCTAGAAGGCTGCAAAATGAAGCAAAATGGGGGTAAGAGTAGGGCAAGTGCCCTGCAAACAAATGTGGATAGGGAAATAACTTAAAATCACATAAAAAAAATAAAATAGGGAGGAGGAGGTGGATGTGAAGTAGGAGCCTAGAGGTTGACTAGGCCGTGACCGTGGCAGTGTAGATGGAAGTGGCGGTGGTGGAGGAGTTAGACAACACTGGTATTTGTTTGTTTGTTTGTTTTTTTTAATTGGGGCAGGCCCAAAAATATTGAGACATATTAAAAAAAAAAAAAGGATACCGATGGCTGTGTGAGGCCGGTCTAAATGTCTATTCTGCACATGGTACAGACAAGTCTTGTGGGATCCATGCCTCGTTCATTTTAATAAAGGTTAGCTTGTCCACGTTGGCTTTGGACAGGCGGCTGCGCTTGTCTGTGATAACGCCCCCTGCCGTACTAAACACACGTTCAGACAATACACTGGCTGCAGGGCAGGCCAGCACCTCCAAGGCATAAAGGGCAAGCTCAGGCCATGTGGCCAATTTGGAGACCCAGAAGTTGAATGGAGCAGACCCATCAGTCAGTACTTGCAGGCGTGTGCACACATACTGTTCCACCATGTTGCTGAAATGCTTCCTCCTGCTAAGACGTTGCCTATCAGCTGGTGGTGCTGTTTGTGGTGGCGTGCTGCTGACAAAGCTTTTCCACATTTTGGCCATGCTAACCCTGCCTTCTGAGGTGCTGGCGGTGCCACAGCTGCAATGGTGACCTCTTCCTCCTCCTCCTCCTCTGCCTTCGCCTTTTGCTTCCACTGAGACCCCGGTGTCATTTGGGAATGCCCTCAGCAGCGCGTCCACCAGAGTGCACTTGTAGTCGAGCATCTTCCGATCACGCTCCAGTGAGGGAATTAAGGACGGCACGTTGTCCTTGTAACGGGGATCCAGCAGGGTGGCCACCCAGTAATCAGCACAAGTTAAAATGTGGACAACTTGGCTGTCGTTGAGCAGGCACTGCAGCATGTAGTCGCTCATGTGTGCCAGGCTGTCCAGGGGCACTCTGTGGGAGGTGTATCATCTGTGTCCTCCGTATCCCCCAGCCACGCTCCAGTGATGCCCATGAGCTGCGTTGGGTGGCACCCTGCTGTGAACACGGTTCCTCCTCCTCCTCCTCATCATCCTCGTCCTCCTCATCCTCCACAACTGTCCCCTGGCTTGAAAATTTTTGACCTGGCCTATGCTGTTGCAGGAACCCACCCTCCGAGCCACTTGTGAATGACTGGCCTGATAACCATGGAAATTACCCCTCTTCCTCCTCCTCCTGTGCAACGTCCTCTTCCATCATTGCCCGAAGTGTTTTTTCAAGGAGACATAGAAGTGGGATAGTAACACTGAGAACAGCGTCATTGGCACTGGCCATGTTGGTGGAGTACTCGAAACAGCGCAATACAGTACACAGGTCTCGCATGGAGGCCCACTCGTTGGTGGTGAAGTGTTGCTGTTCCGCAGAGCAACTGACCCGTGCGTGCTGCAGCTGAAACTCCACTATTGCCTGCTGCTGCTCGCACAGTCTCTCCAGCATGTGCAAGGTGGAATTCCACCTTGTGGGCACGTCGCATAGGAGGCGGTGAGCGGGAAGGCTGAAGTTCCGCTGCAGCGCAGACAGGCGAGCAGCAGCAGGGTGAGAACGCCGAAAGTGCACACAGACGGCCCGCACTTTCTGCAGCAGCTCTGACATATCCGGGTAGTTTTTTAGAAATTTCTGCACCACCAAATTCAGCACATGCGCCAGGCAAGGGATGTGCGTCAAACCGGCTAGGCCCAGAGCTGCTACGAGATTTCGCCCATTGTCGCACACCACCAGGCCGGGCTTGAGGCTCAGTGGCAACAACCACTCATTGGTCTGTTGTTCAATGCCCGTCCACAGCTGCTGGGCAGTGTGCGGTTTCTGGTTCAAATTTTTTATTGAGAGAATAGAATAACTGAAAAAGTGGCCAGACGGCCCAGCATGAGTACAGTCATTCATTAAGGAAAAGGATAAACAGGGTTGCATTCACTCAGTTTGAGATAGAGTGAGACGTATCAATCAAGTGTAGCTTCTGAGAAATAATTTGACATTAGAGCAGAGGAACAATAATAATAACACGGTTATAGGAATCTGTATAGAGTAACTAGTTGTTGACCAGTCTGAAGAGATGTGTCCATATGAGGGGTAAACTGTAAACTATCAACAGTGCAATCACAGAAAAGTATAATTCTATTGAATCAGTCTAGACCATCTTAGCTTACATAACGAGACCAGGCCTTAACATACAGATCTTTATCTTTGAGTTAAGATTAGAGTCTTAATAGGTTTGAATATAGATCTAGTCAGTTTTGTACAACGGAACTTATAGAATAGTGTAAAACGCCTCTGCAGTTGAAACGCAAACCTGGAGGAATGGAGGAACTTAACGATAGAGAGAGGAAGTACAGGGGGGAACAGAGGATAGAGGAAGAGAGAAGAGTAGTGTGGTCTGAGGAAGGAGGGGGTGGGAGGGAGGCAGCTTGTCGGAAGGAGACCATCCAGTAGCAATGTTGGGATATGGGGTTGATAGTCTAACACAACTAAGGCGTTCATGGGAGGAGAAGGCTAGTATCAAAGTCTGGGGGAAGGACGTGACGAATCCATGGTTGCCATTGACGTTCAAATTTGGGGACGTGATTAAGGATTGTAGCTTCTATTTTGGCATGTGTCATGGCTTTCGTGATCCTATGTTTAGTTTCCAGGATTGGGAGAGAGGGGGACTTCCAGGCCTTTGCAATTGTTTGCTTTGCAGCTGCAGTTACCTGTAGTAAGAGCTTGAATTGGTTGCGATTGATATCGGGGGGGATTTAGAATTAAGTAGGGCTGTTGCAGGAGTGGGATGTAGGTTGCGACCAAGCAGGGTAGAAATGATTGAGAAAACATCTTTCCAAAATGTGCGGACTAGTGGGCAGTCCCACCATATGTGTAGGTGCGTGCCTTTGTCTGGGCAACCTCGGAAGCAATTTGAGGGGTAATTTGTGTGAAATTTTGATATTCGAGCTGGTACTAAGTACCATCTGAAGAACACTTTGTAGTTTGCCTCTGAGGCTACAACATTTTGTGAGGCAGATTTAGTGGCCAGCCAGATCTCCTTCCAATCATTTGCTTCAAGTTGAAGGTCCAGGTCTGCCTCCCACTTCTTGACATATGAGAGGGAGGAATGTGTTGGAGGGTTTAAGAGTAATTGATACAGTTGAGAGATCAGTCCGCGTGTGTGTGGGTCTCGGTCGCAGGCGTGTTCGAAGAGTGTTTTTGGGGATAAAGTTGAGTTCGTACGTAGGCAGGGGGTAAAAAAGTGTTTTAGTTGTAGGTAACGGAATAGCTCAGACGCTGGGAGGCCATGGGTGCCGAGAGGGTTGGGAAGGAGATATGTTTATCTGGGGTAGTGAAGGAGTATGCCCGGATGAGGCCAGCTGAATGCCAGTTATGGAAGGATGATGGGGACGACCAGGCTGGGTAAAAAGAGGGGTTGCAAATGTAGAACAGGAGAGGATTATGGAGAGATTGTAGTTTATACTTAAATTTAAGCATGTCCCATAGATGGAGTGAGTATTTGATAACTGGGTTATGTATTTGTTTGCGATCCTTAGGTTGCAACCAGAGTAAGTTGGCTATCGAAAGGGGGTCACAGTCTATTGATTCTAAGGAGACCCAGAGAGGGGTTTCTTTGGTGGCATGCAGTGGAGGCTCGTCCATAAGGGCTGTAGGGGCGCCCCACCAAAAAAAAAGTAAGAAATAAAAATAAAAATTAACTATAATTATTAACCAACAGCAGCACAGCTAGAGAGAAACAACAAAGAAAAAAAATCTTTGGAATTTCTCTCTAGCTGTGCTTCTGTTGCTAATTGCTGGAATAGACAGATTAGATAAGAAAGAGAAGTGTAATCTACCTAGCAACAGGACAAATGTCCCAAATCTCATTAAAAAACCCTATCTAGAACACAGTAAAATTAATTCTCCACCCTCATTGGCTGCTTTCCAACATTCCATTCTGAGAATAGGAGCTTTTTAGGACGTCTAAATCTGCAGACCTTAAACTGCCTAGTCCATTTGGTCTCTGCCTGGGGGGGAGCCAAGATCATCTCTGCTTGCAGTTACATATTCTAGCCTGCTGTCTAGCCAGGTCCCCCTCTCCACAAGTCGCACTCCGACACTTAGTCTCTACCTCCAGCAGTGTTTCCCCTCTCCACAGGGACCCTTCCCCCACCCACCATCCTGTACAGAGCAGAGGGAGAGGACGTCAGGAATCCAGGGATCCAAGCACAGCAATGTCTGCAAGGTCAGATCTCTGAGCATAAATGACAGGGAGCTCCCAGCAATACACATCCAGTGATTAGTCTGCATCCATAGATAACAGATACTGAACAGGCCCCTTCCAAAGCTCAGCAGTAGGATAAGAACTCTGAGCCAGCATGTAAATCTCAGGGATACACAGGCAGTAATTGATCTGAAATTAGTCTGCTGACATTGGGGGACCACAGAGCTCAGCAGCACCGCACACCCTCAGCTCTTCATACTTTACTGTTTAACAGGCAGCTTCAACCAAAACAGCAACTCCACTGCTGGTGACTTCTTCATCCCTGCATTCAGTGCATTCTAAGCAATGATTCATGACTTCCAATGCAGGGACCAAGAAGTCACCAGCAGTGGAGTTGCTGTGTTGGTTGAAGCTGCCTGTGCTCAGCCTCTGTGTAGCTCAAACATCAGAACAAGAGGAATGTCTACTCATGACAATTCCTCTACAATAACTGCTTTCCAATGAATGGCATCTTAAAGCACCTGATTTTATAATTACATTTTGAACTTTTTTGGACAGATAATGCAGATTTATGTTAGTGAAGCTGCTAAGTTCCAAAAACCAGGGACATTTCTATGGCTCACCTTGTGTCAGGGGTTAGTGGAGGATTTCTAGCGTTCCTATTATAAAATAAGGAATTAGGATGGAGCTTGATGGCACAGCACATACATGAAACCCCACATAATACCAGTCTGTGCTGGGTTCCTGTGCAGACCTCACAGCTCATGTAATTCTTTACCTTTGGGATTTAATGGATGAATGAGCCAGCAATAGTTTATTGAGACTTAAGACTGACAGCTGAGTTATACTGTACATTGTGTAAAGAGTGGGTGGAGTCTATAAGGGGTGTGGCTTCTAAGAAGTGGGATGGGGCAAAAAGGAAGGGCAGGGTCTGGCGCCCCACCATCTTAAAACTTCACCAGCCACCACTGGTGGCATGGTATTTTGTAAGGATAGCAAGCTGCACTGCTTGGTAGTACTTAGCAAAGGAGGGAAGGCCCAAGCCCCCTTGGGGTTTCATGATGTAGAGCACGGTTTTGGCAATTCTGGGCTTGGTCTTACCCCATACAAAGTTAAGGGTTTTACGCTGTATAATGCGGAGAAAGTAAGCTGGAACAGGTATGGGGAGTACCCTGAAGAGATATAATATTTTTGGCAGTATGACCATCTTAACTGCTGTGATACAGCCTAGCCAGGCTAGAGGGAGGGAGATCCAGGATGACATGAGCTTGGATAAGTGGCGGAGTATGGGGGGGTAGTTGACTGAAAAGAGATTAGCAGGGTCAGAGGTTAGTTTAATTCCTAGATAAGCTAGGGAGTGCGGGGCCCATTTGAAGGGAAGTACTGTTTGCAGATGGGATAGCTGAGGGTGGGGTACGGATACGTTAAGAAATTTTGATTTGTGAGTATTGACCACCAGCCCCGAAACGTTGGCGAATGTAGTTAAGTTAGCCATAAGGTTAGGGGCAGAGGTAAGCGGGGATGTGAGAAATAGGAGTACATCGTCTGCAAAAAGACAAAGTTTGTGGGTATGTCCGCCGACCTCTAATCATTTAATGTTCGGATCATCGCGTATTTTCCGGGCTAGTGGTTCAATTGCGAGAGCGAATAGAAGGGTAGAGGTGTGTGCGTTGATGGGAAGTGAGCGAGGGAAGATTAAGGGAGTCTAGGAAGTCAGAAATTTTGGAGGGGTTATCTGAGGAGGGGGGAGTGGAGTAGAGTTCCGAAAGGTGCGTGCGAAAGAGCTGCAGGATTTTGACTGGGCTACTGGTCAAATGGCCAGGGGCTTTCTTTAGACAAATTGGTTTATGGGGTTTATCAAGATTTTTAAGGGAGAGGGCCAGAAAAGAGTCTGGCTTATTAGATTTTGTGTAGATATGGTGGCTTGAGCGCCGGAGGGCTTTTTCAGCTGCATCTGTTAAGAAGAGATTTAGTTCTACTTTTGCTTTGTCCAATTTATCTCTATTGAGAGGAGTTGGGGAGTTCTGAAAGTTGTTATGGGCAAGGGAGAATTCTTGTTCTAGGGCTAGATATTTGTTTTGCCGTTCTTTCTTCCTGTGAGAGGCTAGACTTATTAGGGTCCCTCTAATGGCAGGCTTATGAGCTTCCCATATCAGAAGTGGGGGGTAGATCAGTGGTAGTGTTTATAGAGAAATATTCTTTAAGGGCTGTTTCCACTTGGAGAGCGTTTGCTGGGTGGGACAGGAGGGTGTCATTGAGGGACCAAGGTCTTCTGTTTTGCAACGGGGCTAAGGAAGAGAGATAGGTCAGAGTGGCATTGTGGTCCGACCAGGGGATGGGGATTATGAAGGAAGATGTGATTAGAGGGATAGTACCTACCGAGGTCAAAACATGGTCAATACGAGAGGATGTATTGTGTGGGTGGGAGTAGAATGTAAATTGTTTTTTGGCGGGATTATGCTCGCGCCAAGTATCTACCACGGAGTGTTTACTTAGGAGTTGCTGAAAAGTTAGTTTATGTGGGCTTGTAGGAGGGGTGTAGGGGGATTTGTCTAAGAATTGAGAAAGGACTTGATTGGAGTCACCACCAAGCAGGGTAGTTCCCTGTTTATGGGTGTCCAGAATCCTAAAAAGATGTGAGAGGAATGGAGTGGGGTTCTGATTTGGGGCGTAGTATGACACCACAGTGACTGGGGTATCAATTAAGTGGCCTTTTAAAATTAGGTATCTACCGTCTGGGTCTTGTATCGCACGTTTTAGGGTGAAAGGGACAGATTTATGGAAAGCTATTAGGACGCCCTTTTGTTTAGAGTTTGCTGAGGCCGTGAAAAATTGGGGGTAGGAGGGGCTTAAATATTTGGGCATTTGGTGGGCAGCAAAGTGGGTCTCTTGGAGGCATATTATATGCGCATTGAGGGAGGCAAAGGTACGAAACGCTTTTCATCTTTTGTTGGGGGAGTTTAGACCTTGGACATTGAGAGAGAGAAAATTTAGGTCAGCCATGGGGGGGGGGGGTCTGTTGTGAGGAATAGTAACAGTATTACTTACTGGATGTGGTGGTCTCCTTCTGACAAGAGGAGTCAGGCAGGGTAGAAAGAGGAAGGCTAGAGTAGGGAGAGAGGATCAAGATCAGATCGGGGCGTGACCGGATGGGAGGCGGTTGAGTGTCGGAGCTCCCGCGCTGCTCTGGATGACGTGTCCGGTGTCCCTCCCTATGCCTAGCAGATCGGGGAAACTTGCTGAGATACCCCCTTGCTCCCGGTGAAGGCTGGCGGTCGTGGAGGCAGATAGCGGGCTTTCCCTGAGTAGGCTGGAGAGCCGGCGAGGCCGGCGCAAAAGCCCTGCTCGAGACCCTGGAGCCGCTCGCTGGAGCAGGGAGGGGGTGTGTGTGGCAGGTCCCAGCCTAAAGTGTGAATCTTCCCAAACCCTGGGCTGAGGACACAGCACCACAGATAGGGGTATTCTTTGGAAGCTCAGAGGGATAAACGGAGAAGTGGATAGCTGACTTCTGGTGCATCTAAAGACTGCGAGCTGTTGAGGAAACCCCGGTTGTGCTGAGTGTGTCTTGGCAGGGAGCTGGACTCCCATTGAGTAAAACTATTGCTGCTGGAAAGTTTGGGGAGATGGAGATGAAGTAAGTAAACGCTCTTTCTTGCACAGAACTGTATCTTATTAAACAGCCCCAGGACTTCAATTATGGTACCAAGCATAGTCTCGACTTACTTTAATGATTGATTTATTGCTTTGCTCAGACTTTCTTTGTAAAAGTGGTTAATCATTAAGAAGAATTATTAAGATTATACTCTCTTCATACGGGGCTGGGAACAGGACTTTGCCTACATCCTTTGTATCCTAATTTTCTTATGCTCATCTGTTGTAATTGTTGCATATTCTCAACATTTTTCTTACCCCCTGTGAGAGAGGGGGTGGAGCAGGAGGTGTTAAAAGAGTCCTCCACGCTATACTACGGCTATCCACATACCTATGAAGCTGAAATAGGCCTCTCCTCCTTCTTATAACGGTATTGAGCAGGGTGTACTAGGATCAATTACCAGGATATCTTCCTGTGAGAGAGGAGGATCCCGGGGAGTTGACCTCTTGGAGAGACCATCCTGCACTGGGAGAGAGGAGACTAATCTCAGATGGACTAAAAGGTAACCAGTATATGATCTGGTTTATCTCTCTGTGTGATATTATTAATCAAGCTCCACTAGGCCAATACAATTCGAAATATAGAGCCTTAAGTAGGTGAAACCAACAACCCAACCTCAGTTTTTTTTTGGTGCTTCTTTTTTTCCTTTTTTTGGGGGTAACGAGGTACCCTAGTACCAATATGACGAAAAAGAAGGGGGAGGACCAGGCCCCGTCTACTCAGAAAGCCAAAACTAAGGAAAACCTAACAGCGGCAGCAAAATTAGAAAAATATGCTCATTCTCCATCTAAGACCCAGACTAAGGGTAATCAGCATCTCCCAGCAAAAAACAATCAGTGTGAAAAACAGGAGAGGAAGAGCCAAGGGCCGGGACCAGCGAGCCTAGAGACACCCACAGGGGTGGGGGGTGACGCAGGTGGGGAATATACATCCTCCTCCCAAGCATCAGCTATTTTAAGGGAAACAAATAAAAATACTACCACTGAGGCAGAACCATCATTAAAAGAAGTTCTGCAGGTGGTTAACATATGCAGAGCTACGCTGGCGGAGCTGTTTGTACAAATGAGAGGGGTTAGAGAAGAGGTAACATTGGTACGACAGGACTTGCAAAACATCCAGGAAAGGACGGTAGCAGTGGAGGAGAGATTGAGTCTGGTGGAGGATGAACTCAATCCCTTAAAGAAAGAACTGAAAGCACTACAAGAAAAGGTAGAGGCCCAGGCATATAGATGACATGGAGAACAGACTCCGAAGGGGCAATATTAGGGTCATAGGATTACCGGAACGTTGTGAGGGAGTGGACACCGTGAACTTCATGGAAAAATGGCTTAAAAATGAATTTGGAACAGTGGCCTCATTATCACCAACCTTTTGTGTGGAGAGGGCGCACAGAGTGCCTTTTAAACCTCCTCAACCTGGGGCATTGTCTAGACCAGTATTAGTAAAACTATCTAATCATAGAGACAAAGTCAATATTCTGCAAAAAGCTAGAGATAAAGGGAACATATTTTTTAATAGCACCATGATAATCATATATCCGGATTTTTCTCCGGAGCTCCAGAAAAAGAGAGCCAAATTCCGGGACATTAAACGTACGCTAATCCAACTGAAGATCAAGTATGCACTACTTTATCCAGCCCGATTGAGGATCACGGCCTTAGGTCAAATACAATTTTTTGACACCCCAGAGAGTGTCACGAAGTGGCTGGAGGACAATAAGCAAGAATTACATTAATCACAAAAGTGTAAGACAAGGGTGGGAGGCAGAAAGGAGGGACTCAGGTTTGAAAATCACATGATAAAAGAATTAATCACAGGACACGTTATGTGGGGTAGGATTGGGAGATACACATGAGATGGTTGAAGCAGATGGTAGAGGGGAGGAGGGGGGGAGAAGAGCACGAGGGAGGTCACAAAATAAGCCCTTAGATATGGCCAATTGGGGCCGGGGGGAGGGAGTGGGAGAGGGTGTTTTTTTTTTGTAATTTGTTTGGAAGCGTGAGTGTGAATCAGGACCGGTTTGGCATCAATGGGGCCAAAGGAAATATTAACAATAAAGGGGCACTTAAAGGGACACAAGAGAGTGGTAGAGAGGGCACTAAAAATTGGCACAAGAGAATAACAGAAATAGCACAGAATCTTCTTTTTGGTCGGAAAATAAGTGAAGAGGGTTATTATGAACACTAAACAATTGCGTATTGTCTCATGGAATGTTAGAGGAATGGGGACCCCTGATAAAAGAACTGCAATTTTTGCAAAGATGGGAAGGTTGGGGGCTGGAATAATCTGCTTACAGGAAACCCACTTATCCAGGGATAATCTCCCAGGTTTAGGTAGAGGACAATACCAGTATCAATATCACTCAGGCTATTCCTCCTATGCGAGGGGCGTGAGTATATATATAAAGAAAGGAGTGGTGGTTTCCATTGAGCAGATTGAGGTGGATGCAGACGGCCGTTATATTTTTTTGCTTTTTAAGTATGGAAGTGGATCATTGGTGCTGGCCAACATTTATATCCCCCCCCCCCCCCATTTCAGTATGGAAGTTTTATTTAAACTTGTCAAATTTATTATGGATAAAACTAATACGCCGGTGATAGTGACGGGAGACTTCAATATGTCCCTGGATGGGAGCTGTGATAGACTTCCACCAGGCAATAAGAGGAATAGAGCAATGGAGGAGAGGTTCTCTTCCATTTGAGAGAGGCGGGTCTATTTGACATTTGGTGATCTAGAAACCCAGAGGGCAGGCAGTATTTCTGCTACTCCAGCTCTTATGCTACCCTCTCCAGAATTTACCTTATGCTGGGGAATCGGGAGGCCTTGGAGCTGGTGGAGAGGATGGAGTATCTGCCAAGGAGTCTGTCGGATCAATCACCTATGGTCCTGTTGTTAGGTCGGGAAACAATTAGGCAGGGGGCCAACTGGAGAGTAAATCCAGCATGGTTGAATCTTATAAATAACTCAGGAGGAGTGATTAAGGCTCTGGAGGAATTTGTACAGAAAAACTCTGGAATAGCGTCTGTAGAACTAGTGTGGGACTCGCTCAAGGCCTATTTAAGAGGTTTATTAATTCAACAAATTGCCAGGATTAAGAAGGAAAATAGAGATTGGGAGGAGTCAGTGGTCAGAGAGCTCAAAGAAGCCGAAAAGCGGTATATACAGAATCCCACGGTAGAGAACCACAGAGATCTGAGAGATGGCCAACAGAATTACAGAAAGCTTGAGATTAGTAAGGCAGAGAATAAACACTTATGTAATAGGTAGTGTGCTTATGTGGAGGGAGAAATTGTAGGTAAAGCATTGGCTTTGCTAATAAAAACAAACTTACCAGCAGACTCCATTCCAGCTATAAAAAGGGTGGAGGGTAATGTGACCACGAATTCCTCAGAGATATTGGAAACCTTCAGGGTGTACTATGAAGATCTTTAATACTCAGGTGAGAATATTAATCAGAAAAAAATGGATGAATTCTTAGATAAAATCGATATACCAACACTATCGGATGAGGAAAAGAGTCTCTTGGAGGCTCCTCTTACTCTGAAAGAGCTGCAAGATGTAGTAACGGAAATGGCTAATGAGAAATCTCCAGGCCCGGATGGAATTCCCGTAGAAGTATATAGGCAGTATGGCGAGGTACTGCTTCCGGAACTGTTAAAGGTAGCTAAAATGGCAATAGAGGTGAGAGAGGCGTCTATAGGCATCTATGAGAGAGGCGGACATAGTGCTTATATACAAGGAGGGAAAGGATCCGCTGGAGACCACTGCATATAGGCCTATATCTCTACTATGTGTGGATACTAAAATTCTAGCAAAGGCCTTGGCGACTAGATTGAAAAATATCCTGCAGAGATTGGTGCATCCTGACCAGTCGGGGTTTATTCCCAATCGGTCTACTAGTCAAAACATTAGAAGGGTGTACCTAAATCTGCAGATACAAACTGAGAATATGGGCTCAAGAGCAATTCTGAGTTTGGACGCAGCCAAGGCATTTTATTGTCTTGAATGGGGCTATCTCTGGCGGATCCTAGATAAATTTGGGTTTGGCCAATATTTTGCCAGATGGGTAAAAATCTTATATGCGGCTCCTAGGGCACGAGTTAAGATCAATGGGCAGTGTTCGGGGGGCTTCCAATTGAGAAGGGGGACAAGGCAGGGTTGTCCCCTGTCTCCCCTCCTCTTCGCCTTGGCGATGGAGCCCCTTGCCGAGGCAATTCGAATTTCAAAATCAATACAGGGTTTTTGTAGGCCCACAGGGGAGGAAAAAGTTGTGTTATTTGCTGACAATGTTCTCCTATTTCTAGGAGATACCCAGGACTCGTTAACTTCAGCAATAAACTTGGTTAGGGAGTTCGGTTTACTCTCGGGATTAAAAATAAATTGGGAAAAGTCGGCATTATTGCCACTAGACCCTAGGAGATCTCCTTTACCAGGGGAAGCAGCTCAGTTAAAATTGGTTGATAAAACAAAATATCTGGGTATAGTTATATCAAGGGATCCTAACCATTATATACAAAATAATCTAATACCATTGTTCAATAAATTTAAAAGTAAATGCGAAATATGGAGACACCTCCCCTTATCAGTAGCGGGTAGGTGTGCCCTGATTAAGATGGTTTGGATGCCGCAACTAATGTATGTATTACACAATTCTCCAATTTGGCTGTATAAAAATTGGTTTAAAAAACAGATGCATACTTTAGGGATTTAATATGGAATAAAAAGTCCCCGAGAGTCAGCTTAAAAAAAACTGCAATTACAACCAGAGGAGGGGGGAGTGGCTTTACCACATCCTAGAAATTACTATATAGCAGCCCAACTTCAGCATCTGGCGGGAAGTGATACAGAGGGAGGAGCGGAGGTGAATAGCTGGATAATGTTAACAGGTTCTCATCTTAGTAACTTATTAGAAGCATTGGAGGCTGGTTCCTTCAGCCCTGTTTTTCCCACCCTGAAGTTGGTGATGAAGTTGTGGGATACAAGTAAGGCAATATTAGGGTATGGGACCCTCTCAAAATTTACCCCTTTATGGAATAACAATAAATTGATAGAGCTTAAAGAATTGGAAAGAGTCAAAGAATGGGAGCAGCGGGGAATATCGCCGCTTAGCCAAATATATTCAAATAGTTCTTTAAAATCTTTTGAAGAGCTGAGGGAAGAATTTGACATTCCAAATTGATCCTTTTATAGATTTTTACAAATCAGGCATGCATTGCAGGCCCAGTTTAAAGATGAACCTATGGAGTGGAGTGAGTTATCTGTACTTCAAGTGATAATGGAGCTATCTTCACGTAAGGGGGTAATCTCTAGCCTTTACAGAGAGCTATGCAATCATACAAAAGAGATAGTGGAAGGTTCCAGCACTAAAAGAAAATGGGAAGAGGATGTATGAGAGATCTCTGAGGAACAGTGGAAGCGAATCTTAAAGTCCTGTGCATTAGTATCAATGTCCCCAGCTCAAAAAATGTCCCATTTATTTTGGATATATAGGCTTTATTATACTCCGGAAAAACTATACCAATTTGGGAAGACGCAGGATGATAGATGTCCCAGATGTGGTGGAATGGGGAACCTGGTGCACATGATTTGGAGATGCCCCAAACTTTTTAGATATTGGGAGGGAATAATAGACACTATTAATAAGATTTGTGGTCTTTCCTTGGTAAAAATAGCACGATTGTGTACTCTGGGTATTATAGATGAAAGAATGTGCAAATCGAAACATCTTGAGCTAATAGTGGGTAGCCTATTTCAAGCTAGAAAAAAGATCGCTCAGAAGTGGCAGGACAGGAGTCCACCTACTGTAGATGACTGGGTTAAAACGGTCAATGAAACAAAGTGGAAGGAAAGAGTAACCTACCTCAAAAGAGGAAGACTTACCACATTCGAAGAAAAATGAGGACCCTGGACCAGGGAAATGGAGAGGTAATCAATTAACTGGGAAACCCGCAGAAGGGAAGGAGATCAGAGTAAGTGAGTGGGAAGAATAGGGAAAGAAAAGAAGGAAGGGAGAAAAGAGGAGACAAAAGGAAACTATTAGGAGAATAACAAGTGCTGCTTAGTGTGAAGCTAGTACAAGTCTGAATGCAAGAGGAATTGGTGGAATGAATGGGGTGAAATTGATGTTGAAATACAAATAAGATCATTAAGTTTATGTGGATGGGGTGGTAGGGATTAGGGAAGAGTGGATGGATGGATGAAGGGGAGAAATGGAAGAGAAAGATAAAATAAGATATGCCATAATAAAGATCTAAGAGGGGATGGGTTGGGATGGGAATGGGATAGAGCATAGCAAATTGAAATATACCACAATTATGAGACTAAACAAGAGGTTTATATGATAATCAATCTGAAATCGATCTCTTGATGTGGTCTGCTGAAGTGGAAAAAAAAAGAGTAGGGAGAGAGGGAAGAAGGTTAAAGAGACAAAGTAAATAAAAAAAACGAGGTTGGTTGTCCTCTGGGCGGTCGCAATGGGCCTGCCCAGAGGAGATCATGTTGCCCAGGGAAACTCTAAATTAGAGCGCCTTTGGGCAAAATGGGGAGCAGCAGTGACAAGGAGCCCGGAGGATGGCAAGCCATTAAATCAGTGAGAGATTAATATTGGTAGGCCAGTAGTGAGCCAAAGGTAAATCAGGCTTATGAATTTAAAAAAGGTAATAGCAGGTGAATCTCTATTGTAGTTATCAAGTTTCAGCTATGCAAAGGAATGGTAGCATCTTGACTTTGAGACATAATAAAGGCAATACATGTGTTTTGGTCTGGCTGTAAGTCCCAAGGTCTAAAGAGGAGATTATGTGGAGTGGATCTGGTGGGTGATTTAGGAGCAGGCAATTTGTAATATGGGTTCACTTCAGTAAGTGACATAACTTATGCGAAGTTGGGGAGAGGGACCAGGGACTTACGGGAAGAACAAAACCGGTATTATAGAAGAGTTTTACTGCGTTAACAAAAATAACGAACTTCAACCATTAAGGTACAGACATAAACAATGCAGGAGGGATTACTGATGTGACTATATCGTTTAGGGTCCATCAGGGGGAGGGGGAGAAAGAAAAAAAAAAGGGGGGGGCCCTTGTGTAGAAAAAATTGAAAAAATTGACCAGTTTTGCCTATAAGGCAAGATTGATGAGTTTGGTACTCAGTTCGGCGAACGTCTACGAGTTCCTTGGGCTGGTGTTGGGGTGCTAGGGTCTAGGTGGAGCTTTTGGAGGCAATCTTGGAGGTCTTCAACCATCTTACAGGAGTATTTGTGTCCTTGATGAGTGAATCTTAAGGTAAAAGGGAACCCCCATGAGTATGCTATGCGGCATTGTTGCAGGATCTGTAACTGCGGTTTAAAGGACCTTCGCTTGACTATTGTTGTCTGAGAAAGATCAGAGAATAATTGGTAGTGATGGCCCTGGAAAATGAGAGTCCTTCTGCCTGGCTGCTTGCTGTAATTGCTCTTTCGTATGAAAGTAATGCAGCTTGGCTATTATGTTGCGGGGTGGGCCATTTTGCTTGCGGGGGGCTAATGCCCTATGGACACGATCCATTTCGAGGCGTTCTATAGGGATAGATTGGGCTAGCTCTTGAAAGAGAGCTGTGATTGTTGATTGCAGATCATATATCGTTTCTGGGATACCTCTGATTCTAAGATTTGAGCGCGTAGCATGGTTCTCAAAATCTTCTAATTGAGAGTGGAGTGTAAGGTTTTCTTCTCTTAGTGCCTCTAGCTCATCAGTTTGAGAGGCAAGGTGTAATTCCAGCTCATCTACTTTTTGTTCAAGGTCTGATGTGCGTTGCCCCAGTTCTCTGATTTCTCTGGTTAAATGCTCAGTGATTTGGTGTGATGTGCGCTGTAAAACACGCTGCAGCATTTTATCAAATTGTTTGAGAATGTCAGCCTGTGATTCATCAGGAAAGGGTGCCAGGGAGTCTGTATCTGACTCAACTTCGTCCGGATGGCGGAGAGAGTTAAGCCTGGGGGTTCGCAGCGTGGACGCTCTGGAGGTGGACGGTGGCGCCATTTTAGAGGAGGCCCGAGTCAGGGCCTCGCGTAATGTTTTGATCCGGAGCTTCGGCTTGGACCGCAGCCGTGGTTTAGCAGTCGCGGGGCAATGAGGGACTGGTCGGAGCGTCGGTGTGCAATGTCTGCTGCCTGGCCAGTGCTGGAGACGGCTTAGATCCTCAGGGCTGTGCGGTGCTCTAGAGCGGCATGTCGGTTCCGCTCGGCTTCGTGCATGCGCACCGTGCAGTGTGGGGTTTATCCCCCAAACATATCAGTTTTAAAACAGCCTGCTGTCCTTTCCCCATGGATGTGCTGAAGTTGGTGGTGAAGGTGTTATGCTGAGCGGATGAAGAGGTGGTAGAGGAGGAGGAGGAAGCGCAGTAGGAGGAGGAGGCAACAGGAGGCAAAGAGAAATGCCCTGCAATCCTGGGTGGCGGAAGGACATGCGCCAAATGGCTAGCTGGCTCAGGCCCACTCACCACTACATTTGCCCAGTGTGCAGTTATCAAGATATAGTGTCCCTGCCCGTGCTTACTGGTCCATGTATCAGTGGTTATGTGGACCTTGCCACTGATGGCGTTGCGCAGTGCACACCTGATCTTGTTCCCGACTTGTTTGTGCAGGGAAGGGATGGCTCGTCTGGAAAAGTAGTGGTGGCTGGGAACCACGTACTGTGGGACAGCCACCGCCATCAAGTTTTTAAAACTGTCCGTGTCCACCCGACGGAATGACAGCATTTCAAAGGCCAGGAATTTTGAAATGCTGGCATTCAGGGCCAGGGATCACGGGTAGGTAGGGGGTACTTCCTCTTTCTCTCCAGTGTTTGGGAGATGGAGAGCTGTAAGCTTCCATGGGACCGTGTGGAAATGCTTGGGGACGGTGGCGGACATGGCGGCGTTGCTGTCACATCGTCTGTTTGCTGGGTGGCAGGTGCCAATGTCACTGTAGAGGTGGAGGAAGAGGCCAAGGCTGCAGCAGAAGAGGAAGCAGGAGGAGGCCGAGACCTTTCTTGGATTTTGAGGTACTTCTTCCACTGCAGCAAGTGCTTTGCATTTAGATGCCTGATCATGGAGGTTGTGCTCAGGTTTAGAACATTTGTGCCTCGCTTCAGCCTCTCATTGCACAGCGTGCAAACCACTCGTGTCTTGTCGTCACCACATTGTCTGAAGAACTGCCACGCCGGGGAATGCCTTTGAGCTGCCTTTGGTGTGCTAGGTCCCTGGGTGCAGTGGGTAGTAGCAGGCATACTGTCTAGGGGACGCTCGCTCCGCTTTTGCAACCTGCTTCCTCTTTTGCTATGCTGGTGCCTCTGTGCGACCACCACCTCTTCCTCCAAACTCCACACGTCACTCGCATGACCTTCATTCCATGTGGGGTCTAGGACCTCATCATCCTCCTTGTCAGTCTGCACACTGTGGAAAGCCACAGCAGTTGGCACCTGTGTTTCATCATCATCATCACAGACGTGCTGCCGTGGTGTTTCCATGTCCTCATCCTGAACCAGAAGTGGTTGGGCATCAGTGCACTCAATGTCTTCCACTTCTGGGCCAGGGCTATGTGGATGGCCCACTGAAAGCACAGCAGCAGAGTCATCAAAAAGCATAAGAGACTGCTGCAGGACTTGGGGCTCAGACTGCTTGGCTGATTTACAAGGGGCTGAGGTGAAAGACAGATGGCCATGGGGTTCAGGTGCCAACTCTGAGCTTTCATCAAGGGACCGGGTGGGAGACAATGTGAAGGAACTGGAGGCATTGGCAGCCACCCAATCTACTATCGCCTGTACTTGTCCTGGCCTCACCATTCATTGAGCGGCATTCGGGCCTACCATATAATGTTGAAGGTTCTGTCGGCTACCTGAGGAAGGTGTTTCACTTGTGTGTGTAGCTGGCACAGATCGACCACGTCCTCTCCTTGCAACAGGAGCTTCAGCAACACCACCAACACCAGCAGCACCACGACCACCACCACGACCACCACCACGTCCCTGATTTGACCCTCTCCTCATTCTGGACACAAATATACTATGTAGCACTATTTATTAATACAAAAAAAAAGAATAATACATTATTATTCTTATTTTTTTTAACAAAAGAAAATTGTAGATGCACTTTTTATTTTTGTGCAAGAAATGCACCGCTCACACCAGCAGCAGGAACCTCTCCCGACACCAGTATGAGATGATTTTAGAACGATAATCTGTCTTTCACAGCACCGACAGGAACCTGTCCCTACTGCAGTAGGAGATGGCTTTATAATGATAAACTCTCCCTCAGAGCACCAACAGGAACCTGGCCCTAATGCAGTTGTAGTTGTTTTTAGAACGATAAACTCTCCCTCAGAGCACCAACAGGAACCTGGCCCTAATTTATGGGCACAACATGAGGCAGAAAAAAAATGTAAAAATTATTCTTTACTACAAAATGCTTTTAAAAAATACATATAAGACAAATACAAACACCCTCTACTGGACAAGGTCAACAGACACACAATTAGCCAAACATGGAGGCATAGGTCCTTTTGAAGTGTGACAAGAAGTCTATAGGTATATGGAAAAGGAAGGAGTCCTGTATAATGTATATCAAATGTTTGGGGCCATTGATTCCTCCATCCTATTGTTAGTTTAGCACCTACTAGAATAAAATGCATTAATTTGCGTGAATATTTGGGAATTTTGGGAAGATTAGCGTTAAGAAGGGCGATGGCTGGTGATCTATGGAGTTGACATTTAGACACTTTATTTATCATCCAAAAAAACTTTGCTCCAGAATAGTCTGATCATGGGACATTCCCACCAAATTTGGGGCATTGTGCCTACTTTTTGGCAGTCTCTGAAGCACAAAAGGCTGGCTGAAGGGAAAATGGTCGCCAGTTTGGATGGGGTGAGGTACCACCAGGCTGGCTTCGGTAAGAGGGACATTTATTATGTCCGTATAAGATCTGGAGAGGCAGCATGCCATTTCTCCAAATCCTAGTCCAACTGGAGGTCCTTTTCCCATGCCAACATAAACAGTGTCTTATTAGTAGGAAGAGCTAGTGACTGGTAAATGACAGAAATGCCACCCCTTTGGTCCATGGCCTGTCCCAACCATTGTTCATAAGAGGTGATTGCTGGGGGGGGGGGGGGGTTGCTTTATTTTTCCAAAGTTTTTGGAGGAAGTGAAAAATTAGTATAAATCTAAAATGTTCCGTGATAGGAAGCTCCAGTTTACTTGTCCACTAATTCAACGAGAAGGGACCAGTTGGGGGAAAGGAAGTGGCTGATTCGGTACAACCCCTTGTCCAACCACCATTTAAAGGATTTGATATCTAGCCCAGGTGGGAAGTCAGGGTTGTGAAATATGTGGGCAAGAGGGTGGCAATCAGGCAATCAGAGACCAGGGTGATTGCGAGAGAATGGGGGAGAGGTTTAGGAACCCCTGACAATTTTCATGATTGCCATTTATAAATATTTGGGTGTTTGGATCAGCAATTTCATTTTGATCTATTAAATAACTGAAGGACACAGTAAAGTTCAGTAGTGGAATGAGGTTTATTGGATTAACAGAATGCACCAAACGAAATTAGAAAGGTGCATACATTTGGGCACCCCAACAGAAAAACTACATCAATATTTAGTAGAGCCTCCTTTAGCAGAAATAACAGCCTCTAGACACTTCCTATAGCCTGTTATGAGTGTCTGGATTCTGGATGAATGTATTTTGGACCATTGCTCCTTACAAAACATTTGCAGTTCATTTAGGTTTGATGGTTGCCGAGCATGGACAGCCCGCTTCAAATCACCCCACAGATGTTCAATGATATTCAGGTCTGGGGACTGGGATGGCCATTCCAGAACAATATACTTGTTCCTCTGCATAAATGCCTGAGTAGATTTTGAGCAGTGTTTTGGGTCGTTGTCTTGTTGAAATATCCAGCCCCGGCGTAACTTCAACTTTGTGACCGATTCCTCAACATTATTCTCAAGAATCTGCTGATACTGAGTGGAATCCATGCGACCCTCAACTTTAACCAGATTCCCAGTATCGGCACCGGCCACACAGCCCCACAGCATGATGGAACCTCCACCAAATTTTACTGTAGCAAGTGTATCAAGTGTTTATCTTGGAACCCTGTGTTTTTTTGCTGCCATGCGTAACTCCCCTTGTTATGACCAAATAACTCAATCTTTGTTTCATCAGTCCACAGCACCTTATTCCATAATGAAGCTGGCTTGTCCAAATGTGTGTTTGCATACCTCAAGTGACTCCGTTTGTGGCGTGTGTGCAGAAAAGGCTTCTTTCCCATCCCCCAGACAGCTTCTCCCTGTGCAAAATGTGCTGAATTGTTGAACGATGCACAGTGACCCCACCTGCAGCAAGTTGATGTTGGAGGTCTTCAATATTTTATGTGGCTGCCACTTCTGGCCTTAACAAGAACTGTGCCTGTGGTCTTCCATTTCCTCACTATGTTCCTCACAGTGGACACTGACAGCTTATATCTCTGCGATAACTTTTTGTAGCCTTCCCCTAAACCATAATGTAGAACAATCTTTGCTTTCGGGTCATTTGAGAGTTGTTTTGAGGCCCCCATGTTGCCACTCTTCAGAGGAGAGTCAAAGAGAACAACAACTTGCAATTGGCCACCTTAAATACCTTTTCTCATGATTGGATACACCTGTCTATGAAGTTCAAGGCTTAATGAGCTCACCAAACCAATTGTGTGTTCCAAATAATCAGTGCTAAGTAGTTACAGGTATTCAAATCAACAAAATGACAAGGATGCCCAAATTTTTTGCACCTGTCTAATTTTGTTTTGATGCATATTGCGCATTTTCTGTTAATCCAATAAATCTAATTTCACTACTGAAATATTACTGTGTCCTTCAGTTATTTGATGGATCAAAATGAAATTGCTGATCCAAACACCCAAATATTTATAAATGACAATCATGGAAATTGTCAGGGTCTTTGGCCCAGGACCCTAAGTCCAACTCGAGTCTCCTATACATAGGCGGGAAATATAGTGGATAGAGTTGGTTAATTTTAGCAGGGAGGGTGATTCCTAGATACTTGATAGTGGATTCGCTCCATGCAAACTGTAATGAGTCTTTTAAGCTGATAACCGTTTCCGAGGGCAGAGAGATATTTAGAGCTTGGGACTTAGTGTAGTTTACCCGGAGGTCAGAGAATTTTGAGAAATCGTCTAATACTTTACAGAGGTAAGAGAGGGATGTAGTTGGGGATGTTAGGAAAAGAAGGATGTCTTCCGCGAATAAACGGCATTTGTGGGTATGACAGCCCTTGGAGGTTTTGATTGTGACGTTTGGCAACCGCTAAGGATTTGATTGCTATAGCGAATATTAGGGGTGAGAGTGGGCATCCCTGTCTAGTCCCCCTAGCTATGTGAATAGGATTAGAATAGAGTCCTTGTAGGCGGCTCATGGCTATTGGGGAGGAATAAAGGGTATGTAGTATCCCTGTGAAACGTTTACCAAAGCCCTAGCGCTCCATGAGGAAAAAAATATAGGGCCAGGTCACAGAATCAAATGCTTTATGTAAGTCTAATGAGAGTAACATGCCTTTTTGTTTAGGACCTTTGTCCCAGTTAAATCGTAATAGTGAGATTATATCTATTGCACTCCTGATTTCATCTGGACCCTGCCTGCCTGGGATAAATCCAACCTGATGGGAAATTCACTTTTATATACAATTTACCTTCGGAGTCTAATAAAATTGCTTTCAACTTGTAAAACTACTCCACACTGATTTTTTTTTTTAATTTTTCCAAAAATGTCAAATTTTTTCCCAGAAATTTAGGGGAAAAAACATTTCTTTCCTATGGCTTCATCATTTCTGGAAATTTTACATCACTGGTTATGATTCGATCAGTAATGTATGCATACTTTTGGCCCTACCTGTCTGTGTGTCTCAGACCTCCCTGGTAAGAATAATATCTCTGTGTTTCAGAAATACCGGACAATAAAAGAAGGATCGGGGGTCGCTTGCTTCTCTCACACCTTGTTACAAGATATTCAGAATGGGGGAAGAGAAGCTGTGCTTGGACTCTGGGAATGTCTCTATGCAGTGAAGGAAGATCATCCTCACCCTAATTTATTGGCAGTTCTGGATGAGATCAGCCATACAGGTAACAGGACTTGTGTTTGCACTAACGTTTGGGTCAATCAATGGTGTGCGCCGATTATTACACAAGGGTGTTCACTCCAAAGCTACATAGTTACATAGTTAGTCAGGTTGAAAAAAGACACAAGTCCATCCAGTTCAACCAAAAAAATAAATAAATAAATAAATAAATAAAAAAAAAAAAAAAAACATTCATACATGTACATATATATATACACACACACATATATATATATATACATACATACACAACCAAATAATCCCATATACAATCCTTCACCCACAGTTGATCCAGAGGAAGGCAAAAAACCCCAGCAAAGCATGAATCCAATTTGCTATAACGGGGGAAAAAATTCCTTCCTGATTCCCCGAGAGCCAATCGGATTCACCCTGGATCAACTTTACCTATAAATGTCAGTACCCAGTTATATTATTTACATTAAGGAAAGAATCCAGGCCTTTTTTAAAGCAATCAACCGTGCTGGCCAAAACCACCTCTGGAGGGAGTCTATTCCACATTTTCACAGCTCTTACTGTGAAGAAACCTTTCCATATTTGTAGATGAAATCTTTTTTCCTCTAGACGTAAAGAGTGCCCCCTTGTCCTTTGTGATGACCTTAAAGTAAATAACTCCACACCAAGTTCACTATATGGACCACTTATATATTTGTACATGTTGATCATATCCCCCCTTAATCTCCTCTTCTCAAGAGAGAATAAATTCAGATCCTCTAATCTTTCCTCATAGCTGAGCTCCTTCATGCCTCTTATTAGTTTGGTTGCCCTTCTCTGCACTTTCTCCAGTTCCCCGATATCCTTTTTGAGAACTGGGGCCCAAAACTGAACTGCATATTCCAGATGAGGTCTTACTAATGATTTGTACAGGGGCAAAATAATGTCTCTATCTCTGGAGTCCATACCTCTCTTAATACAAGAAAGGATTTTGCTTGCTTTGGAAACCGCAGCTTGGCATTGCATGCCATTATTAAGCTTATGATTTACCAGAACCCCCAGATCCTTCTCCACTATGGATCCCCCCAGTTGTACTCCCCCTAGTATGTACGATGCATGCAGATTCTTAGCCCCCAAGTGCATAACTTTACATTTATCAACATTAAACCTCATTTGCCACACAGTCGCCCAATTAGACAGTGCATTGAGGTCGGCTTGTAAGTTGGAGCTCAAAGCTCAAACACACATGCGTGTATATACACAGACACACACCTATAAATGTATACAAATATGTTTAATTGTATTAAAACGTGGACGGTGTCAGTAGGGCAGAGATTGGTGTCAGTTGGGCAATGGACAATGTCAGTAGTATTTTACTTTTATTATTTTTTTACATGATTTTTTATTTACAATTTTTTTAGGAGCCCCACTGGGGGCTTTGTGGAAATATTAGGGGTCTAAACAGACCTGATGCTTTGCCTGTACACGGACAAAACACCCCAACGAAAGAAAATTCAGTTTTACATAATCAAACACTGGAGTTACATACAACATTAAGGAATTCATAGGGTGCAACACAGAAGGGGCAGTCTATGCCTTAGAATGTAGCTGTGGGCTACAGTACATCAGAAGAACCAAAAGACCACTCAGAGTAAGAATAAAAGAACATGTCCAGAACATTTTAAAAGGTTTCGATAAACATAGTGTATCAAGACATTTTGCCACAGTGCATCAAAAAGACCTTAGACATCTTACATTCTGGGGAATTGAACCATATACAAGACACTGGAGAGGTAGTCATAAGATAAGAATTTTGAGCCAATTAGAATCTAAATAAATTTACCTCATGAACACTATCTCGCCGCATGGATTAACCACTCCAGATCCGCGCTATTGCCAAAATACGGCTCCAGCGCGGATCTGAAATGCCGGGAGGATGTCCATGGACATCCTCCACTGCGCATGCTCCAGCGCGCCCCCTGGCTGCGCGAGCGTGCACGTGGGTCGGGCGGACTCGATGTCCGCCCGAGACCCGCCGATCAGTTTTAGGAGCCTCAGAACGGGGAACCGTCGTTGTAAACACGGCGGTTCCCCGTTCTGTGACAGGGGACAAGCAGATCTACTGATCACTGTCACTGGGATCAGTTAGATCTGTTATGTCCCGGCCAGCCCTGCCCCCCCACAGTTAGAACACACCCAGGGAACATATTTAACCCCTTCACTGCTCCTGCAGGTTAACCCCTTCACTGCCAATGACATTTATACAGTAATCAGTGGATATTTAAATTTCTGATCGCTGTATAAATGTCATTGGTCCCAAAAATGTGTAAAAAATGTGCGACATTTCTGCTGCAATATCGCAGTCCCGATAAAAATCGCAGATCGCCGCCATTACTAGTAAAAAAAAAAAAAATAATAAAAACGCCATAAATCAATTCCCAGTTTGTAGACGCGATAACTTTTGCGCAAACCAATCAATATATGCCGATTGAGATTTTTTTTTTTACCAAAAATATGTAGAAGAATATATATCGGCCAAAACCGATGAATAATTTTTTTAATGGATTTGTACTTTAGCAAAAAGTAAAAAATATTGTTCTTTTTTGCAAAATTGTCGCTCATTTTTTGTTTATAGCGGCGATCAGAAATGACGTAGAGGGGATCAAATACCACCAAAAGAAAGCTCTGTTTGTGGGGAAAAAAGGACGCAAATTTTATTTGGGTACAACGTCGCATGACCGCGCAATTGTCATTGAAAATGCGACAGCGCTGAAAGCCAAAAATTGGTCCGGGCAGGAGGGGGGTTTAAGTGCCCGGTAAGGAAGGGGTTAAATATAGAATTTGATTTGAATTGTTTCATCAGTGACTTCTAAATCCCTTCTTACAGCAAACCTACTGGTCTATCCAATGATCAATTTTCATCCATCCAAGCCCACCCCCTCCACACCCTTTCCCAACCCCCCTCCTTCTGTCACCCCCCCCCCCCCATTTCCTTGATAATAGGATATTGTACAGATTATACGAGAATATTATTGTTATACCAGATATAAATATAATACACAACTAAGGACCATATATGTACATCTGTAATCTAATCATTGAAGATATACACCCTCTCAAATGGTAGTTTTATGATGTAGGAAAATATATATACCCATCATAAAGGGGTCTAGTTCCGTGAAATGTACTTAGAATGTATTGTACATAGTCTGAATGAATCATATAAAGAATGTATTGACTCATTACACCTATTTTGAATATATAGAGTACCGAATGTATAGAAATGTCCCATATCAACACTCGTTGAAAGTCATCTATTTGTAAACTATATTAGAGAAAAGTACTATGTGGACATAGCATCAATAGGAAGCGGCTCACTCAACAGGTGATATATCGCTAGTTATGTGAACGGGAGTTTTAGACCATAAGTAAATGGTAGACATGTCCCTACACACTATCATACCTCCGTTTTAAATATCATAGCTAGCACACACATAAAGTTTAAACATCATGCTCCACGGGGAATAACGTAACGCAAATTTTTAATTTTAATTATAGCAATAAACATTATCCAACATACATACACTGACAAATATTTAATACCGAAGTTGATCCACAAGAAAATGGTCGCTGTGCGATCTGTATATACATATACATAGGACTCCAAGAAAAGGGCCGCCACTCGTTTAGTATATATATATATATATACAAACTCAGGACTCCAAGAAAATAGCCGCCATATGCACCCCCATCATTAAACATCAAAGTCAGCATACACATCAAGTTTAAATCCCTGGTTTTATGGGGGAGTAAAGAAACACATATCTTAAGTTCCATAATTAAAACATTGAATATCTATTCAACATATATATGCCGACATGTATAAACATACAATATCGAAGTTGACCCACAAGAAAATGGCCGCTATACGATCTGTATATACACAGACATAAGACCTCAAGAAAATGGCCGCCAATAACTCATACACATACAAACACATGACTAGGGTAATTCAGATGTCACTCTACTCCCCCACATTACCTTCATTACTCCTCCACACCCCTTAACTTATAATAACAACACTTGACCATGTGGAGTTAAATGGCCTTGCGGCCTTTTATTATTAACAAAATACTTTACATTAACAATTAACATAACTCAAATAGGTGTCCCCAGCCGTAGAGCACCGACTCGGGGACATACCACTTAAACCCTACCGACCTTACAGGTCTACCATTAACCTGGTCCCTTCCATGGGACCACCAACCAAGGGACACCATACCAACGATGGTTCCCCACTTGTAACTACCGACAAGATCTTGACCCCATCCCTAGGGGTCCCACCCGCCTAACCGCTTACCTACCCTTGAATACTTATCTCAGGGAGGGAGGGCAGGACGTTCCTCTAAGGCTTACCACTCCGACTGCTTGGGTGACACCCCCCAACCGCTATCTACACTCCCTGGTACCACCCCACGCCTCTAACTTCCACCAATCACCCGATAGGCTTCCCAAGCCTGACTTAATATTTAAACACCCTCCTACTCCTCACGTTCCCCTTCCCCCCCTGTCATGACCGCCCTGCGCCTATTCCTCCCTCATGGCTCCGGGCTTTTCTGGACTCCAAGAAAATGGCTGCCATATCCAAAGCATATAAAAACACACCTCAACACATCTCATGCCATCCCTTTTGATGAAGTCACGAGTCACGTGACGTAACGCGTAGGGCGTCAGGAGAGGTGTTTACAATACAGCAGACCACACACTGACGAGTGCGGTGCTTGTGGAGACAGGAACGGAATTATTTTAGAGAACTGAGTGTAAATTTGTTCTTCTGTTTTATTAAAAGTTTTAAACATTATTACACCATGAGGAGTTCCCTTTGCTTTTTATAATTATATTGTGGAAACTCAACAACCACCATGTGACCCAGCCCAGCAGCACAGCAAACAAACCACTAGGCTCTGGAGAGGAGGTAGAGGACCCTTAGAGGCGGACCAGATCACCTTTATGTGCTATAGTTCTAAGTTCTAGCACATCTCAGGTGAGAGGCTAGAGCACTTAAAGGTGGCACTGTAAATGCAACAAGAGCACGTTTGACATCATCCCACATTACGGCAGAATTATATGTTTTTGGTGAAGGAACTTTTACAACCACCAGAAAAAGTCACTTTATTGTTTATTCACCTATTCATAACAAATTTTGGAAATTTTTTTTTCAACATTACAAAACACTTTGTACTGTTTCAACCATTACACAAAGGTTTTTTGATTGACTGTTTATCACTATTTATTTTGGGTGTCCAGCCTTGAGACACAGTGGATTTTTTCTGTATGCGATTATTATGCGATTATTCATGTGCACTTGTATAGTTCTAAGCTAAAAATTATCTATTATTTGCACTTACACGGATTAACATATGATGTAACACATTGGCAGCCAACACACACATAATTGTATTTGCAACTTGCATCATTGCCAATTGGGAATCTGCGTCCAACCATACACTGATAGCGCTTCACTACTCATATGTTTATATCATTAGTGCCCATGGAGAACACTAAGTGTAAGCAGCTGTCCAAGTCTGTCCACAATTTTTAAGCGATAGTCCCAGTGGAAGCGCAGGAGCACACATACATATAGCATTCTTAACCACTTAAGGACCGGAAGGATTTCCAGCTTTAGGACCGGAGCACTTTTTGTGATTCGGCACTGCGTCGCTTTAACTGACAATTGCGTGGTCGTGCGGCGTTGTACCCAAACGAAATTTGCGTCCTTTTTTTCCCACAAATAGAGCTTTCTTTTGGTGGTATTTGGTCACCGCTGCGTCATTTCTGATCGCCGCTATAAACAAAAGAAGAGCGACAATTTTGCAAAAAAACCCAAATTTCCTACTTTTTGCTAAAATACAAATCCAAAAAAAAAACAAAAAAAAAACATTTTTTTTCATCGGTTTTGGCCGATTTATATTCTTCCTCATATTTGTGATAAAAAAAATCGCAATCGGCGTTTATTGATTGGTTTGCGCAAAAGTGGCCGCGTTTACGGATGATGAGAACTCATTTCTGGGGTTTTTATTTTTTTTTTATTTTTTACTAGTAATGGCGGCGATCTGCAATTTTTATCAGTACCGCGATATTTCAGCAGACATGTCGGAACATTTTGACACTTTTTTAGGACCATTGGCATTTATACAGCGATCAGTGCTATAAAAATGCACTGATTACTGTGTAAATGCCATTGGCAGTGAAAGGGTTAACCTGCAGGGGGCGCTCTAAGGGTTAACTATGTTCCCTGGGCGTGTTCTAACTGTGTGGGGACTGCCCTATCTGGGGAAGGGAAGTGATCACAGCCTCCATGTAGAGGAAGGCTGTGATTACAGCCCTTCCCCCCTCACAGAGCGGAGGTCCGTGTTTACTTACACCGACCTCCGTCCTTTCACTCCGGGGGGGCATCGTGAGTGGCCGGCGGAGATTGAATCTGCCGCACCCACTCCCTGGCCCTCCCCGGACACAGTGAGCGCGCGGGCGCGCCTCCGGCGGCGCGCGCACGCTCACTGGGCTCGATCTCGCGGCCGCCGTCATATGACGGCGATCCGCGCAATCGAGCCACACTGTCGCCGTCAAATGCCGATCAGCCGTCGGCAAGCGGTTAAACAGACCTCTGTTGTCTCACTTTTGCAACAGTGAAAGGGGCTGAGGACAACAATTCCTCCCCCCCTTTTACTGCCATGTCAGCTACACTGGGCAGTGAATGAATAGGAAATGCTCTGTGCTGAGCTGCTTACTGTTTATTCACAAACTTCAGCCTACTAACCACTTCAGCCCCAGAAGGTTTTACCCCCCTTTCATTACCAGGCCATTTTTTGTGATACGGCACTGTGTTACTTTAACTGACAATTGCACAGTCGTGTGACGTTGTACCCAAATAAAACTGATGTCCTTTTTTCCCACAAATAGAGCTTTCTTTTGGTGGTATTTCATCACTGTCACAAACCCCCATCCTCAACAGGATTATGTCCGCCTTACAAGCTTCCTTTGTCCGGTACCAACTGGAGACTAAAGGTACCAACAAGACCACTTAGCTCTCCCATTCACTTGTCAAGACAGCAGTCTGGGGAAGCAAATCTGTTTAATACATGTACAGAGACATATACACTCAGCACAATCCCCCCTCCCTTTGCATAATGACACAGGGCAGGGTAAACTTTACATCTCGTAAAAATAGACACACAGGGGGTCATTTACTATATCACGATTCTGCCTTCGCGCAAATTTTAACACGCAGAATCACAAATTTGCGCTAATTAGTGCGAAAATGGAATTCACTAAAGCCCTGAGGGAGAAAATACTCCCAGAATCAAATTCACTATAGCGCCAGACAGCAGTGACTGACTGAAAAACTAGTCATGGTAGAAGCAAGGGAATTGCACATAATAATAATGTTTAGGGCATGATATGATCACCTAAATGGCTCTTAAAAATGTAGTATCTTGTTTAGAGTTGACCGAACTTTGGGGTGTCCGTGACCCGGACATTTGAAAAAAAGTTTGGGTTCGGGTTCTGGGGTCGGGTTTTTGATCCCGCCTGTTGAATAGCTGCAGGGCAGCCAATCAACAAACGTTTCACTGGTTTGCCCTTACAAGCCATCACAGCCATGCCTACTAATGGCATGGCTGTGATTGGCCAGTGCATGGCCAGTGCATCATGTGACCCAGCTTCTTTATAAGCTGGAGTCACATACTGCTGCATGTCACATGCTCTCTGGCTAGAGTAGGGAGAGGATGCTGCTGGCGCTGTGAGGGACAGATTGCAGATATAATAACATCTCATCCTGCATTACACAACAATCTGATTGTGTACTAGGTAGAGATTACTACTACTGCTGCTTTGAGGGACAGATTGCAGATCTCATCCTGCATTACAGAACAATCTGACTGGACTAGGTAGAGTCTACTGTTTAGAGGGACAGATTATTGTTCTAAAATCATCTCCTAGTTCTATAGGCTCAGGTTCCTGCTGTTGATGCAGTGGTTCTCAACTCCGGTCCTCGGGACCCACTAACAGGCCAGGTTTGCAGGATAACAGAAATACATCACAGGTGATCTCATTTGCTGTTCAATGATTGCAGTATTCTAGTCTGCATCTCCCCAAGGCAATACTTAAAATCTGGCCTGTTAGTGGGTCCCGAGGACCGGAGTTGAGAACCACTGTGTTGCTGTAAGGGACAGATTATTGTTCTAAAATCATCGCCTACTCCTATAGGGTCAGGTTCCAGCTGTTGCTCTAAGGGACAGATTATTGTTCTAAAATCATCTCCTAGTTCTAAAGGGAGAGGTTCCTTCCCGCTGTTCCTGTAAGGGACAGATTATTGTTCTAAAATCATCGCCTACTCCTATAGGGTCAGGTTCCAGCTGTTGCTGTAAGGGATAGATTATTGTTCTAAAATCATTGCCTACTCCTATAGGGAGAGGTTCCAGCTGTTGCTGTAAGGGACAGATTTTTGTTCTAAAATCATCGCCTACTCTTATAGGGTCAGGTTCCAGCTGTTGCTGTAAGGGACAGATTATTGTTCTATAATCATATCCTAGATCTAAAGGGAGAGCTTCCTTCCCGCTGTTGCTGTAAGGGACAGATTATTGTTCTAAAATCATCAACTACTCCTATAGGGTCAGGTTCCAGCTGTTGCTGTAAGGGATCGATTATTGTTCTAAAATCATTGCCTATTCCTATAGGGAGAGGTTCCAGCTGTTGCTGTAAGGGATAGATTATTGTTCTAAAATCATTGCCTACTCCTATAGGGAGAGGTTCCAGCTGTTGCTGTAAGGGACAGATTTTTGTTCTAAAATCATCGCCTACTCTTATAGGGTCAGGTTCCAGCTGTTGCTGTAAGGGACAGATTATTGTTCTATAATCATATCCTAGATCTAAAGGGAGAGCTTCCTTCCCGCTGTTGCTGTAAGGGACAGATTATTGTTCTAAAATCATCAACTACTCCTATAGGGTCAGGTTCCAGCTGTTGCTGTAAGGGATCGATTATTGTTCTAAAATCATTGCCTATTCCTATAGGGAGAGGTTCCAGCTGTTGCTGTAAGGGATAGATTATTGTTCTAAAATCATTGCCTACTCCTATAGGGAGAGGTTCCAGCTGTTGCTGTAAGGGACAGATTTTTGTTCTAAAATCATCGCCTACTCTTATAGGGTCAGGTTCCAGCTGTTGCTGTAAGGGACAGATTATTGTTCTATAATCATCTCCTAGTTCTAAAGGGAGAGGTTCCTTCCCACTGTTGCTGTAAGGGACAGATCATTGTTCTAAAATCATTGCCTACTCCTATAGGGTCAGGTTCCAGCTGTTTCTGTAAGGGACAGATTATTGTTCTAAAATCATCGCCTACTCCTATAGGGTCAGGTTCCAGCTGCTGCTGTAAGGGACGGATTATTGTTCTAAAATCATCTCCTAGTTCTAAAGGGAGAGGTTCCTGCTGGTGCTGTAAGGGACAGATTATTTTTTCTAAAATCATCTCCTAGTTCTATAGGGAGAGGTTCCTGCTGCTCCTGTAAGGGACAGATTATTGTTCTATAATCATCTCCTAGTTCTAAAGGGAGAGGTTCCTTCCTGCTGTTGCTGTAAGGGACAGATTATTGTCCTAAAATCATCGCCTACTCCTATAGGGTCAGGTTCCAGCTGCTGCTGTAAGGGACAGATTATTGTTCTAAAATCATTGCCAACTCCTATAGAGTCAGATTCCAGCTGTTGCTGTAAGGGACAGATTATTGTTCTAAAATCATCGCCTACTCCTATAGGGTCAAGTTCCAGCTGTTGCTGTAAGGGACAGATTTTTGTTCTATAATCATATATTAGTTCTAAAGGGAGAGGTTCCTTCCTGCTGTTGCTGTAAGGGACAGATTATTGCTCTAAAATCATCGCCTACTCCTATAGGGTCAGGTTCCAGCTGTTGCTGTAAGGGACAGATTATTGTTCTAAAATCATCGCGATGATTGGGGGGATACGGAGGGATACAGAGGACACAGATGATATACCTCCCACAGAGGACAGCTTGTCTTTGCCTCTGGGCAGCCTGGCACACATGGCCGACTACATGCTGCAGTGCCTGCGCAACGACAGCCGAGTTGCCCACATTGTAACTTGTTCTGATTACTGGGTGGCCACCCTGCTGGATCCCCGGTACAAGGACAACGTGCCGTCCTTAATTCCCTCACTGCAGTGTGAGAGGAAGATGTGCGACTACATGCGCACATTGGTAGACACGCTGCTGAGGGCATTCCCAAATGACACTGGGGGCTCAGTGGAAGCACAAGGCGAAGACAGAGGAGGAGGAGGAAGAGTCCGCCAACGCAGCTGTGGCACCGCCAGCACCTCAGAAGGCAGGGTTAGCATGTTCGAAATGTGGTAAAGCTTTGGCAGCAGCCCGCCACAACAAACAGCACCACCAGCTGATAGGCAAGGTCTTAGCAGGAGGCAGCATTTCAGCAACATGGTGGAACAGTATGTGCGCATACGCCTACACTTACTGACTGATGGGTCTGCCCCATTCAACTTCTGGGTTTCCAAATTGGGCACACGGCCTGAGCTTGCCCTTTATGCCTTGGAGGTGCTGGCCTGCCCTGCAGCCAGTGTATTGTCTGAACGTGTGTTTAGCACGGCAGGGGGCGTTATCACAGACAACGTGGACAAGCTAACCTTTATTAAAATGAACCAGGCATGGATCCCACAAGACTTATCTGTACCTTGTGCAGAATAGACATTTAGACCGGCCTCACACAGTCATTGGTATACTTGTTTTTTTGAATATGCCTCAATATTTTGGGGGCTACCCCAATATAGAAAAAAAAAAACAAACAAACAACAAAAAGTGTTGGCTACCTCCTCCTCCTCCACCACCGCCACTTCCCCCTACACTGCCACGGTCACGGCCTAGTCAACCTCTAGGCTCCTACTCCACATCCACCTCCTCCTCCCATTTTTTTTTTTTTATTTGATTTTAAGTTATTTTCCCTATCCCCATTTTTTTGTAGGGCACTTGTCCTACTCTTACCCCCATTTTACTTCCTTTTGCAGCCTTCTAGCACTTGAAAGGACTTTTTTTACAGCCATTTTAGTGCCCAATAGTTCGGGTCTCCATTGACTTCAACGGGGTTCGGGATAAAGTTCGGGTCAAGTTCGGTCCCGAACCCGGACTTTTTCGCAAAGTTCGGCCGAACCCGAACATCCAGGTGTCCGCTCAACTCTAATCTTGTTTAATGATGATCTGCTTTTAAAGTTTTTAAAAAAGTGATATGTAACCTGAAATATCATTGAAAGTCTGAAAATAGCCAAATTCCCCCCTTTTTCTGACTCTTCATCAGCATAACTGAGCATGCTCAGACAAGAAAATTCCCTCATTTTAACTCCCATGCCATTTTTCGAGGGCGCTATAGTAAATTCACAAATTCGCACTTGCCTATAATGCCTTTTTTGAGAAGCCCAATGCAAGTTTCAGCCATTGATTCTAATGGTACAATTGTAACTTCCCTAAAGAAATCCTTTTCATGTTGAGATGAAATGTATCTTTCTCTCAAACAAATTGTCCCTGCAACAATGTTGCTATTTCATCATCTAATTTGTTTTTAAGAATGTTACAATGTGCAATCTTCTCATGTTTTTCTCTGTCTTTTGCTTATTGCTGTCCATCTCATAAAAATCTTTTCCTAAACTCATACAGCTATCTTCACAAACCACAAACAATGCCATTGCTGTTGCATTAATATCACTAGAGTTGATCGAACCTCTGGAAGTCCGGGACCCGGACCCCGAACCCCATTGATATCAATGGGGACCCGAACTTTTAGCCACAAAAATGGCTTTAACAAAGTCCTGGCAAGTCCTAGAGGTCTGCAAAAGGAAGGAAAATGGGGGTAAAGGGTCGGACAAGTGCCCTACAAAGAAATGGGGATAGGGAAATAACTTAAAATAATTTTTAAGCTAAAATCACATTAAAAAAATCAAAAATGGAGGTGGAAGTGGAGTTGGAGGTTGAGGAGGCGGTGAAAGTGGCGGTGGAGGTGGAGGAGGAGGAGGTAGCCAACACTGTTTTTTTTTTTTTTTTGTGCAAGAAATGGCCGCAAATGTAGTTTTTAGATTTTTTTTTTTTTTTAAACCAGCTATGTAGATACACTGTTTAATTTTGTGCAAGAAATGATAATCTGTCCCTTTAAGCAACAGTAGGAACCTCTTCCTATGGAACTAGGAGATGATTTTAGATTCTAAAATCATCTCCAAGTTGTACAAGGAAAGGCTCCAGCTGTTGCTTTAAGGGAAAGATTATTGTTCTAAAATCATCTCCAACTTTTTTGGGAAAAGTCTATTGCAGGCGCATAGAGCCATATTATTGTTCTAAAATCATCTCCAACTTGTATAGGAAAAGTCTATTGCAGCCGCATAGAGCCATATTATTGTTCTAAAATCATCTCCAACTTGTATAGGAAAAGTCTATTGCAGCCGCATAGAGCCATATTATTGTTCTAAATTTTAGAACAATAATATGGCTCTATGCGGCTGCAATAGACTTTTCCTATACAAGTTATAGATGATTTTAGAACAATAATCTTTCCCTTAACCTCCCTGGCGGTATGATTATTTCAGATTTTTGGTGCTGAAAGCGGTACGATTATTTTGCATGGAAATTTGGCGTTTTATATTGTAGGCCTGTAATTCTTAGCAATAACTCACTTAAATCTGTCCAAACAAGAGTCTAGTAGACATCCAGGGTATGAAAAAGTTTGAAACATGAAATCATAAATTATAATATAATAAATAACTATAAATAATTATCAGAAATAATAACGTAATAGTAATACTATTTATTCAATAATGTAATCAAACCAAAAACACTGAAATTTGCTCAGTTGCAGAATTGTCGCTGTCGTCACTTTCAGTTTCTGATGATAAATTTCCCCAAAAATCAGTATCACTCAATTCTGCAAATCATTCTTATTTACTATTGGTGTTTTCTAGCTGACAAGAAAA
>BLSH010194953.1:81662-111286 GCA_018402905.1 Glandirana rugosa
AAGAAATGACAAAACCTTACCGACATGTGATAAGAGACATTGCGTAAAACAAAGTTATTTTTGATTATAATTTTTTTTTTTTTTTGAACCCCTTCCTGTACTCAAAACAAATTGTCGTGTCCTTCTCGACTGTCGGAAAGATGTCCTGTATCGTACAAACCCTAAACTTGGATACTTCGGGTCCAAACAAATCGTCTTCACGATTCGGGAATCGGTGTAAGTAACAATCCTTTCCTTGCTAATGATCATCTCAACTCGCTTGTGGACCTTCAAGCCCAAGACGACCAGGCAGGCTTGAAGCCCTGTTTCAGGCCCAGGCCCAGGCCTGCCTTGGGCTTGTCGTTCGGGTTCCGTCCGGACCCGGACCCGGACTTTGTCCCGAAGTTCGGACGGACCAGCAGAACCCGAACTTCCAGGTGTTCGCTCAACTCTACTAGTAATCGTTCCTTTCCTAACAATGAATGTGGCTAAGGGCTTAGCACTTCTGCTAAACAAACCTGGGCTTCATAGGTTCAAATCCCAAACATGCTATGTCCTGTAGAAAGGCTGTCAGCTCTTCCTGTGCTGTTAAACAAAACTCATGTCCTTCCCCAAGTTTTTTTTTTTTTTTAATATTAGTTTTTATTGAAACAAAATGCGTTACAGAGAATAGTGTACAGCCATTCCAAAACAGTAAAGAAACATAGTATAAATCGATAGGTTCCTTTCAAGAAGTAATAGTCCAATCTAGGGGCTTAACAAGGAACTACATCAATCAACCCGCTTCAGCAGGTACCAATAGCAGAATGGCCCCCGGAGGTGAGAATATCACTTCCCACTCTCACTGGGAAGAGCCTGCCACCCCAATGGGTACACCCTGTGGTCAGGCTTCACGCAGTTCTGTATGCTAACCTCTAGTTGGGGAGCCTATAGGCTATTGGTATAGTGGAATGGAATTTCAGTCCAAGTAAGAATACAAAACAAAACAAACATAATGAAACCTCTTATAACTGATATGCTAAAGAGTCCATACTATCTCCTCATAAATATTTAAATCCAGTGTTATTTAACATCTGTCCTAGTCAATAGAAATCTTCTTTGTTTTCGTAAAGCTTAATCCACCTATCCCATGTGAGAAGGAATTTTTTAATCTTGTCTTGAGATCTTGCAAAGGCCTGTTCATAAGGGCATTGTAGTTTAACTCTCCTAATGACCTCATTTACATTGGGCGCCATGTCTTTCTTCCATTTACACATAATTGTCAGCTTAGCTGCTAAAAGAATGTGTATAATCAGGTGCCTGCTCTCGGGTGGGAAGCTTTCTATTGTCAAATTTAGAATGGCTAGCTCAGGTGACGGTCGGACCAGACAGCCTGTGGCTTTGGGCATCAGTTTAAATATTTCTCGCCAGAAACTCCCTAGGGATTTGCACTGCCAAAGTATGTGGAGCAGGTGCCCCTTTTGACCGCAGTTACGCCAGCAGTCCCCAGAGGAGTTTTCATACATATGTGCCAGACGTACTGGCGTTAAATACCATCTATAGTTTACCTTAAAGATGTTCTCCCAGTGGAGTACGCAGTGTGAGGCCTTCACCCCTTGGTTGAATGCCTTCAGCCACTGATGCTCCGTGAAAGATTTCCCTAAGTCCCTTTCCCAGTTTTGAATAGCTTTGGACTGTTTGATGTTGGAGTTATCTTGCAACAAAAGATATATGTGGGAAATTCCTCCCTTAGGAGAGGAGCGGTTGTGATAGAAGTCCCATAGGTCTTTATTTAGGTTTATAATTTGTGATTGAAGTGAACTCAGAAGGTGTGTTATTTGGTTACTTCTGTATGGGTCTTTGTTTTTTAGATCCTCAGGAACAGAGTCCCAGGATTTGTGTCCTAGACTAATCCAGGATTTCACCGAGAAGTTGGGAATCAAGAATTCAAATATTTGAAGGGGTGCACTAGTGATTCTTATTTGTATAGATTCCCTATTTAATGAAATTAATTCTTTCCAAGCTAATACGGATGCATGGATTGAAGGGTGTTCTTGTAGGTGGAGTGGTAGCCTGGTTGCCGCTGCAATTAGTAGGTTTTCGAGGCCCCTGTTGTTTATCATATATTTTTCTAACATCACCAAGGATTTAGTTGAGGAGGGATCAGTCCATGTCTTAATCTGATCTAATAAGGACGCTCTATAGTAATTAGTCAACAGTGGAGCTCCCATACCCCCTTTAAGTCTATGCTTAGTCAAAGTGGAAAATGCTATCCGGGCCTTCTTGCCATTCCATATAAAGTTCTTTAAATATGTGTTGATAGTGTTGAAGAATACATTAGGGAGCGGAATGGGCACTGTCCTAAATAGATATAGGATCTTGGGCAAAGTCACCATCTTAAATGTTGCTATCCTGCCTATCCAGGAAATTTGTAGTTTGCCCAATCTAGATAGTTCGGAATGAATGCACCCTAGTAACTTTTTATAATTGGCTTCATATAGTGCTGTCGATTTATGGGTAACCTGTATCCCCAGGTATTGAATTTCCGTAGTATCCCATTTACAGGGAAATAGATCCCTCATGCTCCTCTTGGTTATCTTATCTAAGTGTATGGGAAGTACTTGACATTTGGATATGTTCACTTTGTAGTATGAGATACCCCCATATGTCTCTATTAGATTGTTGATTGCAGGTATAGACTGTTCTAGCTTAGTGAGAGTAAGTATCACGTCATCCGCAAAAAGCCCTATTTTATGGGTTCTGCCTTCGATCTCTAAGCCGGAGATGTTGGGGGATTCCCTTATTGCCGCTGCTAAAGGTTCCACCATCAAGGTAAAAATTATGGGGGAGAGTGGACACCCTTGACGCGTACCATTAGTGATGGGGAATTCTGTCGATAAGGCAGAGGAGGTAAAAATCTGAGCCGAGGGCTTGGTGTATAGAGCTAGAATGGCTGAGTTAATAAAGCCTGTAAAACCAAATTTTAAAAGGGTTGCTTCCATATATCCCCAATCGAACCCTATCGAAGGCCTTTTCAGCATCAAGGGCTATAAAGGCTGTCGGAGTTTTCCTACATTCCGCAATTCTTTGTAGATTCAGAATTCTCCTTGTTCCATCAGGTGCCTGTCTATTAAGGACAAAACCTACCTGGTCATTATTAATTAATAGGGGGGTAATCTTGGACAGTCTATTGGCAATTAGTTTAGCATAGATCTTGAGATCTGCGTTAAGGAGGGAAATTGGTCTATAGTTCTGGGGGGTGTCTGGGTCTTTTCCTGATTTAGGGAGGGTTACAATAATTGCCTTGAGCATTTCCTTAGGGATTTGTTTGGAGGAAGCTAAAGTGTTGCAAAGTTCGAGCAGGATAGGTGAAAGGGTATCCTGGAAGGAGCGGTAGTACTCCGTTGAAAGCCCATCTGGGCCTGGAGTCTTATTTGACGCTAGATGGTGTATTACCTCCGATAGTTCTGTTGTTGTGAAGGGAGCGTTCAAGCGATCTAGTTGGTCTGGAGAGATAGAGGGGAGCTTCACTGAGTCTAGAAACGAGCTTATCTTTTCCTGGGTAAGTTGGGGGGTTGAGGGGTCGGAGCTTAGATTATAGAGGGTATTATAGTAATTTTTAAAAATTTTTGCTATTTCCTTGGGGTGTTGTGCCATCTTTTCATAGATGCTATTTTTCTTTTGGCCTGCTTGATTTGAATTTGTCTTGCAAGTCTCTTCCCCGCTTTATTCCCATATAAGTAGAAAGATGCTTTCAAATACTTGAGGCATCTCTCATGGTCCTGCATAAGGAGCTTCCTAAGATCTAGTCTAAGAAGGTTAAGTTCATCTATATTAGTTTGAGATATTGTTCGTTTATTCTGTAGCTCTAATTTTTTAATCTGGTCTAGTAACGAGTTTAAGGTCTTCACTTTTTTCCTCTTTTCTCGTGAGGCAGCTTGTAGAAGTATACCCCTGATAAACGCTTTATGTGCACACCAGGTGTTGGCTATGTCACCTTCTGTTGACTTACTGAACTTGAAAAATTTGTCTAGGTGCTTAGCAACTCCATCCCGTAGCGATGCCTGCTGGTAAATGCGCGTATTGTTGCGCCACAGAGTGGAGGGCCTATCGTTACAACTTTCTGATATCGAGATCGATATGGGGGCATGGTCCGACCAAGTAATGGTCTCTATAGAGGTGGATTGAACTAAGTGAAGGGTGCTTAGGTCTGTGAGGGTCAAATCAATTCTGGAATAGGATTTGTGGGGCGCTGAGAAATAGGTATAGTCCCTTTCCCCAGCGTGGAAGCATCTCCATGCATCATATAATGATTCCGTTAGTAAGAGATTTTTAAGGGTTGGTCTTTTATTAGATGGTAAGGGGGTGCAGTCTAGGGAGGCATCGGGAACCAGGTTGAAGTCACCTAGCAGCAACAGATGTCCTTTGCGAATTCGATTAAACTTTTTGATTATCTTATTCACAAATGATATCTGTCCCTTTTTCAGTGCATATATTGAGGCAATCATGTATACTGCGTTATTAAGTGTACATACTAAGATAATGTAACGACCGTTTGGATCGGTTATGATCTCTTGGCAAGAAAAGGCTACAGAGCTGCTAATGGCAAGAAGCACCCCATTCCTTTTATAACTTGCGTTGGCATAAAATATGTGGGGAAAGTTTTTATGGGAGCATTTTGGTGGTTTAAATGCTGAAAAGTGGGTCTCTTGAACGCTTAGTACATCACCCTTCAGGCTTTCTGCTTCAGACCAGAGCAGTTTCCTTTTAAAGGGGCTGTTCAGACCTTTGGCATTCAGGGAAACAAATTTGATGGTCATGAATAAGTCATTTGATGCAGTGTAGTTTATCCACGTTCCTGACCATTGGTATCTTCAAACTTAGAGTCCAATGGGGGGGTGAGCCGTGCAAATTTATTATAAGGTTGGTTACTTACAGTTCCGAGGGATTTTTGCTCCTGTAAAGATTGAGGCAGACTGGAGAGATGGTGCTTTAGACTGGAGTCCTTAGGGCGATTGACTGTGGGATGGATGTGGTGATGTCTGTCTGTAGTGAGGGTATGGACAGCTGCAAAAAATGAACCAAACAAAAACAACCTCAGAAAAAAAAAACAATGAACAAACATAAGAAAGAACCCAGTAGAACTTCCGGGTCCTAGTAGCAGATTTCTCTGCAGATTGATCATTGGGGATCTTCGTAACTAACTATTCAGTTCGAATAGAGTTACTTTCCTTAATACGTAGAGAATTGGTCTCTAGAGGCACATGCTGTCGATAGGGTGAGGTGATAGCATGGATATATCATCTAGACCAGTCTTGTCTTAGTTTTGTGGGTTCTGTGTGACATTCCTGTGGTTGGGCCGCTGGGAGGATGCCCCACTCCTTCAGATGTTTAAGGCCAGATTCCAGGGAGAAGATATTGTACGTTCTGTCTCGGTGTGTCACTATCAGTTTGGACGGTGTCCCCCATTGGTATTTAATTTCGTGGTTCCTCAGGGCTTTGGTAATTGTGAGGAGTTTCTTCCTGTGTTGAATTGTAGCCTGTGAGAGATCGATGTACAGTGTGATTCCGGCGAATTGACCGTCTAAATTTGGGGTTCTTCGTATGGCCCGCATAGCCTCGTCCTTCACATGGTAGTAGTGAATCCTTGCCAGGACGTCACGCGGGACAGTTTGGGGCAGGAAGGACGGTTTAGGGAGCCTATGGGCTCTATCAATAGTGAGCTCTATGTCACTTGCTTTAGGCACCAGAGTATGGAGTAATTGCCGTATATAGCTTGTTAAGTCCAAGTTGGATATGGTTTCTGGGATCCCGCGGAACTTAATATTGTTCCTGCGGCTGCAATCTTCTATGTCAGCGATTTTAAACACTATATGCTGTAGATCCGATTGCTGCTCCTGAAATGCATCCACCAAGTTGTTATGTGCAGAGAATGTTTCATCCATTTTATGCTCAACCTGGGACACCCTGTGTTGTAGCTCCTGTACATCTGCCTTAATGGGGTTCAAAGCTCTTTTCATATCGAAGTGCAAGGATTCCCTGAGGGAGATCAGCATATCTTTCATATCAGCTATAGTGGCTGGCTGTGAGGAGGAGGGGAATTGCTCTAGTGAGATTTGTGGAGGGCCCTCAGCTTGGGCACTTTCTTCCATGTCAGATTCCTCTTCTGCATCTTCCCCCGTCTTGCTTTTTTATGTTTGGTGGGGCTGCGGGTTGTAGGGCTGTCTGGTGGAGAATGTGCTAAATCCCCTGTGCCCTGTGTTGTGATCACTTTACATACCGAGGCCGCGGAGGAGCTGGATCCGGATCCTGAGGCCGAGTCATCTGAGTCCCCTGCATGGGAGAGCCGCGCGCAGGCGCCATTTTGGCTGCCGTGTCCCCTTTGGCAGTGAAGAAATCCGTCAGCTTGGACGGGACCGAGCGTTGTGACCCCCTTTTCCTCTGCTCCCCGGGTGGAGGGAGTGTTGGGACACCCGCTGACATGTTGATCGGTCACCTTTTCGGGCGCTATGTGCCGAAGAGAACGGAGCTCCTTTACAGTGCGGCCATCTCCGTTGCTGGCTAACCACGCCCCCCTTCCCCAAGTTTTATATAAATGTAGCATTTATGTGGATGAGGGTTCCACCACCATTGCAAATCTTGTACAATCTGCGATCTTGCCAAAAGTATTGGGACACCTGCCTTTATACACACATGAACTTTAATAGCATCCCAGTCTTAGTCTGTAGGGGTCAAATTTGATTTAGCCAACCCTTTGCAGCTATAGCAGTGCAGGGACCTTTTTGCCCCGCACCAAAATCAGATCCCATGGGTGTCATTAATATTGTACTGACACCCACAGCGGTTCACAGAAGGCAGTGTGAACTGCCTGTGGGAGAGGTGCGGTGCAGGAACCGGTGCTGAAATCGCGCTGGTTCCTGCATCGCACCAATGTGAACCTGGGCTAAGGCCGCTTTTACACTTGTGCGACCTGAAAGTCGCATGACTTTACAGTGATTTGCCACAATTTTTTTACGTGATTTTGATGTGACTTGCAGCAATAGCTGTGTAATTCTGAGGTCTATCGACCTCAAGTTGCTTCAAAGTCGCACAGATATGAATGGTGCTTATTGAAATTATCTTCAGGCCCCTTTCACACTTGTGTGACTTTTCCTGCGACTTGGGACTGCAAAGTCACATGAAAAGCTGTTCCCCATGATTTTCAATGAGTACCATTCATATCTGTGCGACTTCAAGTTGCAGTGACTTCAAAGTAGTCCCTGCACTACTTTGGTCCAACTTTGATGCGACTTGAGGTCCACTAGACCTCAGGATTACACAGCTATTGCTTCAAGTCACATCAAAATCACTGCAAAACATTGCGGCAAATCACTGTAAAAATGCACAAATTTCAAGTCGCACAAGTGTGAAAGAACAACCCCTGAAAAGAAACCCCACACCATAACCCCCCCCCTCCTGATTTGGACCAGTGCACAAAGCAAGGTCCATAAAGACACGGATGAGTGAGTTTGGGGTGGAGGAACTTGACTGGCCTGCACAGAGTCCTGACCTCAACCTGATAGAACACCTTTGAGATGAATTAGAGCGGAGACTGTGAGCCAGGCCTTCTCATCCAACATCAGTGCCTGACCTCACAAAAGTGCTTTGGGAAGAATGGTCAAACATTCCCATAGACACACTCCTAGACCTTGTGGACAGCCTTCCCAGAAGAGTTGAAGCTGTTATAGCTGCAAAGGGTGGGCCATTGAACCTACAGACTAGGACTGGGATGGCATTAAAGTTCATATGCGTGTAAAGGCAGGCATTTTGACAATATTGTGTGGGCTAACACATTTGCAGATTGTAAGTGTTCTTGTTTATCAAGTGCAATCACTTTGAGTTAAGCCTCGTACACACGGTTTGACGGTTGTACGACCGAATGGACCAAATCGCATGTTGGATAATGTAACTTGCATACTGACATGTACTAAATGATCGTACAACCAACTTGCGACCAAGCCGAACGTAGTGAGGTGTAATGAACGTATAAAGAGAAAGTTCAGTTGCATGTAATTAGTGTCATTCCTGACTTCTGAGCATGCGTGTTTTGCACAATACAACTTGTTGGACCAACTTCTCTGTACACACGATACAACGGTCGTATGACCGCTTGTTGGTACTACCAAGTTTTCTAGTCTGCTCATACAACTCCCGTTGTACGACCGTCGTATGTCGGCTGTTCTAATCGCGCATACGAACTATCGATTTCGCATACAACAGTCGTTTGTACGACCTGTTGTATACGATCGTCGAACCGTGTGTACGAGGCTTTAGGCAGACATGAAGAGACAGATTGAATGACACTGGTGGGCGTGTACTTCCATTGGGCGTGTCGGTGTGCTAACAATACAGCCTAGGTTATATAATTGAGCGCATTAGGGGAGTTTGGTTTGCCCTGCAAAGAGGCCGTGTTATTTGCTGTGGTTTTTGGAGGAGTAGGGCTGATATTGTGCATAATGACAAATGCCCCACTTTGGCTGTTCATTGAAATGCTTGTGCATTTTGTGCATCAAAAGTGTGGCTTTGCTGTCAATGTTGTGTATTGTTGCTGTCTGACCATGCCTTCATGGTTTGGGACCTTCTACTCTTTGATCTCATTGCTTAATCATGTACACAGAACTGCATCTTTCAGTAGAACCATCACCAATGTATGTGTGTGGAATGTGGGGCGGTGGGTGGTCATGTTTGGAATATGCGTCTTTTTAATATTTTGTATTTTTTTTAAGAATGACTGACTGTTTTTTTTTTTTTGTAATTTGGTATAATCTTGCAGCTAAACATTTGTTGGTGGTTGTTGTTTGTTGAGAGTAGTTGTACTATGAAATGTGTAGCCTGCTAAACACTGTGAAATTAAAGCTATGTCCACTATAAGGCTTGGAAAAATGTTAGATTGTAAGCTCCTATGAGCAGGGCCATTAGATCCCAATTGCTAAATGTTTATCTAAATGTAAAACCTAATATACTAATGCCACTAAATGAATGTACTTAATTGTGTTGCTGTGCAAATAAATGTAAATTCTGGAGCTATTTTTTTTTTTTTATTTGTTTTGGGGGGAGCTGGGTTTGGGGAAGTGAACCGTCTTGCTAATGACAAATTATGAGAAGGTGTAATCGTGGCTTAAAAAAAAAACCTAACCTCTTCAGTAGAGATGAGCGAACTTCTAGTTGCACTGATTCACGGTTTCATTTAAAGTGACACACACACTTTAAGGAATTTTGCAGAACAGATGTGCACTGATTCACGGTTTCATTTAAAGTGACACACAGACTTTAAATAATTGTGCAGAACAGATGTTCACTTATTCCCGGTTTCATTTAAAGTAACACACACATTTTGCAGAACAGTGATATGGGTACTCCCGACTTATTTATACTTTTTGGACACAGTTTGAAGATGATTTTAGAACAGTTCTATGGCCTCTAATGTTAATTAATAGTTTTCAGACCCAGTTTGAAGATGATCCCCATTCACCTCCATTTTTGCTTTTTTATGTTTTTTTTTTTTTTTTTAATATTTAAAGTTATTTCCCTGTCCCCATTTCTTTGTAGGGCACTTGTCCCACCCTTACCCCCATTTTCCTTCCTTTTACAGACCTCTAGGACCTTCCTGGACTTTTTTACAGCATTTTTTAAGAAATTTCATTAAAATTACCAGAACCCCGGACCGGAACCCGGACTTTTTTTGAAAAGTCCGGGTCTGGGTCCCGGACACCCCAAAGTTCGGTACGGACCCGAACTTTACAGTCTGGGTTCGCTCAACTCTACTCTTCAGCACACCTGCAAGTAAATGATAAAGGTTGTTTAAGTGGAGTCTTTTCTTTTAACAGGTCTGGAGAATTGCAGGTAAGTGTCGGTTCACACTGCACTGTGCAAGATTGCGTCTGATTGACACCGCAGTACAAGTCACATGTGCTGGCCATGCGATTTCAACCATACAGATAGGATGGCTGAATTTGCATTGCATTCAGACCGAACTCACACAGGACCTTTTTTTTTTTTGGTCCACACCAGAATTGGATTGGATCACACCCATGCGATCCGATTAATGTCCAAACTGTTAGTCTGCACTATGATATGTGAGCTGAAATGGGGGTGTCATTAACCATGTATTGATGCTCCCAGCAGGTCGCACATGGCAGTGTGAAATGTGATGCGGGAGCCTGCAGTGGACTTGCAGGGTTCCAGCATTGCACAAGTGTGAACCGGCACTCATAATGAATTTCGCTGGTGGATAGGCAGTGTTGTACGTCTCAAACTGAGCCTTTGTCATTCACCTGCCTATTACTAAAAAAAAAAATTGTGATTGCGATCAAATATTCGCAAGCAAGTGTGGCTTTGTCCTCTGACCTAGGAATGTCATTGTGTTCACCCGGAAGTGCCTTTACTGGTCAGGATCTCTATATAGGTGGATATAGCGAGGTTCCATTTCAGCAAAGAGGTGCTACTCATTTGACGGGTAAGTGTAGGAAATAAACTTGTGCTTACACCGTGTGGGGGAGGATGCAGTAGCTATATTTGGTGGGGATAGGGTTCATTTATTCATGTGGGATCACCACACATTCCCTTCCTGCCAGGGCAGCCATCAGAAATGTTGAGGCTTCTTAAACTGCTTTAGACCTGCCCCCCCCTTCTGACCACCAACATTCCCCAGGGCCTTCCCACTGGGCCATTCCACCACATCCGCCCACTGGCTAGGGGTGTACACATATTGCAGCCCCAGTAGGAATTATACACCCTGTCACACTTACAGAGTGTAGCCTGCTAAGCAGGACTCATTCAAGTGAAGTGTGCAATGCATGCTAGTGTGGGATCCAAGGGGGTTAAAAAAACAGTGCACAGGCAGCACAGCCTCACCCATTTCTTGCAATAAGACCTCGTGCTGAACCATAGATGCTGGAGGTCCCAAACCTGGCCCAGTTGTTGCCCAGGGGGCACTCTCTATGTGACTAAAGTTTGGTATTTTTATTGGCTATGGTTTAGGAGAACGGTGTTCCAAAACTGGGTGTCCCCCTACCATAGACTCCAATGTTAAAGACTGCTAAAGACTTTGTTGTAAGGGCCCCTTGAGACACTGGGGTCCCTTACAACAGTACTGCCTGTACCCCCCTGATGCCAGCCCTGCTTAATGCCCATGCGCACACATCACTTTCTGGTTACAAGCACATTACAGTTCCTGCATGTATTCTGCTGATGTAAATCAGTAAGGAGTGTGTGTATATGTGTATATATATATAAATGAGAGAGCTGCTTTTCAAATTATATATATATATATATCCAAGAGAGTTACTTCTATACACTCCTTTTACACTTGGCCGACTTTTCCTGAATCTATTCATATCTGTGCTACCTCAAGTGGTACCAACTTAAAAGTAGTCCCTGTACTACTTTGATGGGACTTGTGGTTCCTAGCTCTCAATATTACTCAGGCATTCCCTGAAGTTGGGACAATGTTGTTGGCAAACTGCATTACTTTCAGGATAACACCTTTTGATTTAGGCCCCATTCGCACTTGTGTGACTTGAAAATTATGCAACTTTGATGTGACTTGAAGCAATGCCTGTGTAATCTTGAGGTCTAGGGACCGCAAGTCATATCAAACTCAGACCATAGTAGTTCAGGGACTAGTTTGAAGTTCATACCACTTGAAGTGAGACAGCTATGAATCCTACTCATTGGAAATTGCGGGGTCCAACTTGACAGACGACTTTGTAGTCCCAAGTTGCAGAACAAGTTTCACAAGTGTAAAAGGGGCATTAGATATCCACCCAAAAGTGGAACCTCCGCTTATCTCTCTCCCCCCCTTCTGATGCCTCATTTGCCACCTTTTCGGGGGGGGGGGTACCTGTTTTGGACATTTACCTGTCCCCACTTTTGACAGACCTCACTGCAGCAAGGTATGGCACAAATTTGTCACCCCTCCTCCTTCCCTGCTGCCAGGCCATTCAGAAAGCACAGTGCCCTTTGTTCATGCGCAGTAGGGAATCGGCAAGGGAGGTGACAGCACCTGAGAGCCAATGGAAACATGGGCTGGGGTGCCAACATCACTATCTTCCAGGACAGTGTCCTAATAATTAAAGTCAGCAGTTGCAGGATCTGTAGCTGCTGACTTGTACATTTTCTGTGGTGGGGGGGCTGAGGCACAACTTCAAAACCTCTTGGTTACCTAGATTGGTGAGCTGGGATTGAGCCCCAGCTATCACATGGTACTTGGGCTTATCTCAACAACCTGTACCATGTGAATAGCTTCAGCTAATCACAGATCAGTAGTAATCCCAGCTGACATGAATGTCAAATAATTCTGACTGTTCAAAGTTTGGCTGGTACAATGATTTGTATGGTATCAGCAAGCCTACATGATACATTTAAACAAGGCTATCTAACTCACAGAGTAGTGCAATGGTATGGATGGTATGACCTTCTGAAAGCTTCCATTGTACTCCGCATTAGATGCTGAAAATATGTGAACGCATATTCGCCAATTAGTCAATGCACATCAGTTTGATTGCTTCCATACTATGAATTCTTTAAATGCATGCAATGGTGTGTACATATTCAATAATATTATGATGTAGAATTGGAATAATTACACACTGGTTAACGTGCTGGCAGTTTGTAGAGAATTTTCAGAATCCAAGATTAGTAAATGTATTTTCTATGGCTGGTTGAGGTCAACTCCATAGTGTAGTGGTTCCTTCTAATACCTTCAAAGCTTACAGCTACAGGTTCGGATCCTACCGGTGCCATCACTACACCTTGCATTGTACTTGGCATTATATTCTGTATTCTGAAAATATGTGAAGGCATATTCGCCAATGCCCATCAGTTTGATTGCTTCCATACTATGAACTTATGCAATGGTTTGTACATATTCAATAATATTATAGTGTGGAATTGGAATAATCACACATTAGTTAATGTGTCGGCAGTCAGTTTGTAGAGAATACAAGAGTAGTAAATGTATTATTTCTGGCTGGTTGCAGTTAACTCTATAGCGTAGTGGTTTATTCCGATACGTTCAAAGCTTACAGCTCCTGGTTCGGATCCTACAGATGTCATCAGCACACCTTGCATTGTACGCAGCATTTTGCTTTCCATTTTGCTGCGCTAGTTCCCATACACTTTTCAAGCAAATCATGTTCATACAAACCTTCAATGGATTCTGCAGGTTCAAGCCCAACTGACATCAGCTATTCCCATATATGCTGATTAAGAAGGCATATTCGCGGCATTAACGCGGTTCTGCGTTCGCATGATCGCCTATTTGATATGCTAATTGGCTTTAGTGGGCGTTATTTTCAGCGTCGCGTGAACGCATATTCACGATATAGTGAATTAGCCGCAGTGTTACATTCAACTATCTAAGAGTAGACAGCATTATCAGCAGGGTCTATAACAGTATATGAGACAAAATACAATATATACACAGTTGTGCTCATAAGTTTACATACCCTGGCAGCATTTATGATTTCTTGGCCATTACAGGCAGTCCCCGGGTTACAAACAAGATCGGGTCTGTAGGTTTGTTCTTAAGTCAAATTTGTTTGTAATTGGGAACAGACACATTTTTTCAGTGTAGCTTCAGCCAAAAAAACTTTCCTGGACCTCCTTATGTCAGCCTACTATGGGTCAGCTCCGCCCCCTCTGACCCCTTCAGGACAACCTCTTTCCAAGCCTATAAGAGGCGGCTGTCTGCCCATATGCAGTGTTCTTTTTTCGTCCTCGCTCCGGACGCCTCTTAAGAAAAATAGATATATTCATACACACACGCAAGAAGAAGCACGGTAGGAGACTTTCTGCAAAACCTTGTAATGTCCATGCGATCCTGCTCAGGTTCATGCACTCTCCTGAGTTCAGTAGACCCCCTGTCTGGGCTGTAAATCTCCCTTTGTGGGGTACCCTTGGTGCTGGGTCTCAGCAGTATAAATGACTGCATGTGTACACCGGCCTCTAGAGAGTGGTTAAATACTGCTGGTTTGGACTGTGTGGCGAATTGATGAAATAGCAGGCAGGCTGAGGCTTGTAGTTCCACAGGAACTCTCAGGAGGTTGCTGAGAGTGGCCACTTCCTGGTATGAGAGGAACGCCCTCTCCCATGCTTGGGTTCCTGCTTCCCTGCAGTGATTACAGCACCTGGAGCTCCAGCTTGTCTCATAATCACTGCCTCTGTGCTGAGTGATGTGTGATCTCAACATGGCTGCTGCCTTGAGTTGCTGGATAGATCTCTGGCTGTCTGTGTGTTTCCAGGTATCCTGGGTCCTTCTGCCTGCCTCTATAGCACTGAAGAACACATGGAAAGGACTGCTATTTTTAATTTATTTATTTTTTTTGTGTGTGTTTTTTGTTTTTGTTTTTTTGTTTTTTAAAAGAGTGCATTCTTCTTCTCTACACTGAGAGAAGACCCAGATGCGGGATAAACGCCCCCAGGGAAGTACTAAAGAGCCGCATCACCCTCAAAGAAAGAAGCGCTCAAACCGTGATAAGTCGGGACAGAGGAGTAGTCGGCGGCGGGATAAAATCCTTGTGCAACGCCACTCCAGATCGCCCTCACTGGTGCCTCATTGCAGTGCCTTGAGTCCAGGCCAATTGCTGTTGCAACACCAGAAAGCGACCGCTAAGTGCTAGCATGTGCATAAGCAAAGGCGCAGATCCTCTTCATCTTCTGGAAGGGCCTCGGCCCGGGAAGAGGAGAAGGCCTGCTGGGCACGCGGGGCAAACTCCCCACTGGGGAGGTGTGTATGCTTCACTTGTTTGAAGGAAGCCGCGCGTGATAATGCTAGGTGCATGTGGCTGTAGCTCACAGGGTAAATGCACTAGTTGTGTTAATGTGAATCTATGCAGCTGTAAGTTCAAATGCCATGTGTGCTGTGCTTGGATTGAAGCTACAGATGACTGGCCTGTTGGCTGCAAGAGATACGTAGTACCCGGCATAACTTCCATCCTCCGCTTCAGAATCAGAGCCAGATGCAACATATCGCTACAGTTCAGATTAACATTCAGAGGATTTGGAGTCAGATCTGTAACCAGACACTCATGCATTTGATTTTTCTGTGATTCCTTCTTTGGGCCTGATTCACACCTGTGCGTTTTTGGTCCATCTTGCGGATTTGCACTACAGTCTATTTGGCGTTGTTTCCTATGGAACACGGGTTGTGGTGTGGGTCTGCAGGATGCGTGGGACGCTGGAGATGCATGGGTGTGAGTCGAGCCTAAGACCCGTTTCTCTCTGAGGCGCTTGTCAGGCGCTTTCACGCAAAAACCTATTTCTATTAAAATCTATGAATGCTTTCACACTGGGGCCGTGCACTGGCAGGGTGGTGGAAATGCACTCCTCTCCATTGAAATAAATGAAAAGCTCTTCAAAAGCACCTGAAAAGCTCAGTGTTTGGCGGACTTGAAAAGGTCACTCCTGTCCTTCCCATTAATTTTTTGAAATACAAGAAATAATGAAAGATGAATGAGCAAAGCCTGATAAAAGATTGAACGTCCACAGCAGGGTCTCAAAGTTGTACCCTTTTCGCTCTAAGGATGCAGAAGGTGGTTGCCTCATTACAGAGACTAGCTCGGCACATCACTTTGCCTCTAGAAGACTCAGTATCCTTCAAGATCCAATGGATTGTAGGATAGATACAGATCTCAAAAGAATGTATATGGTAGCAGGAGCAGCCTGTAGGCTGGCTATTGCACTTACCTCAGTGGCCGCAGCCTGAAAGATGTGCATTGCATGGTTAGAGGCCAGTTCTTTGGGTTAAGTGATGGGAGACGAAGGTTCCTCCCTTTGCAACCCATTAAGATCATGGTGTATTTTCCAGCAGAAGTAGCCATGGACCAGGTCAGGATGACAGTTGATGGCTCATTCTGTGACGGCACGCAGAGCCCTATGGGTAAAGCATTGGTCAGCAGATAGTGCTTCCAAGCACAGCCTTGCTCAGTCCCTTTCGATAGGAAATTTATTGGCAAGACCTTGGCGATCTAAAGAGGGTTTCGGGGAAGCTTCCGCATACCAACCGGGGCGACCGTTCTTTAGGCAGTGGAAGGGGCAGGGTCCAGCCTTTCCCAAAGCAACCAAAGCCAAGGCAAACCAGCCAGCGAAAGCTTCAGACAAGCTCTTCTGAAGGGATCCCTGTCCAGACTTCCCAAGTGGGAGCAGACTGTCTTACTTTGGAGAGGTCTGGGCAGAAGAAGTTCAAGATGCCTGGGTCTTGGACATCATTCAAAGAGGATATCGCCTAGAATTCAAGGAAAGACCTCCCTAGTCTCATTCTGTGGAGACCCGGATTCCTACTTGTCCAGTGAAAAGGGGCTTTATTTATTAATGTAGGTAAATAATTTATTGGCATATCAAGCAATTCTGCCAGTTCTGGAGCATGAGAAGGGAGAAGGATTCTATTCTCCTCGGTAACAAAATCCTCAGGAGGATTCAGGCCAGTCCTGTACTTAAAAGTCCTGAATGCCTTCATGAAAGTCCCTCCATTCAGAATGGAGTCCTTGCAAACCATCATTGTCCATTGTGAAGAAGGGAGATTTGCTAGCGTCAATAGACCTACCTGTACCCATAAGTGCATCACACCATCGCTTCAGTTTCCAATTTTGTTGTCTGCCATTCGGGCTCTGCACAGTTCCAAGAACATTTTCAAAAGTTTTGGCAGTGGTCATCGCTATCTTAAAATTTAGAGGCATTCAAATTCTTCATTATCTGGACGGCATTCTCCTCCGGGCCGCATCAAAGTCCCTCCTTCAACAGCACATGCTGATAACCTACAGCACCATCAGATGTTTAGGTTGGTTAATCAACCATCGCAAGAGTCGGCTGCAACCAGCGCAAGTCCTAGAGTATCTAGGAATGCAATTCGACACTACCCAAGTTTGTGTATTTCTGCCTCTCAGGAAGATTGTGGAAATTCAGACCAAGTCGGAAATAGTAATGACCAGGCCATTTCTGATGGCCAAGGAGTGTATGCAGTACCTGGGCCTGTTGTCTTCCATGATACAGGTAGTACCCTGGGCCAGATGACGGAAGGGGAGATTATAATACAATTTTCTCCATCAATGGGATCGCCACTCGTTAACCCAGATCTACCATTCAGTACCAATAAAACGGTCTCTGATGTGGTGGAAGATATCTCAGAATCTATACCGCAGGGTGCCTCTCGACCCTCCAGTTCCAGTAGTGCTGACTACAGATGCCAGCCTAGTAGACCGGGGAGCTCATTCCTTAGGCCAACAAGTACAGGGCACATGAGAGGCATCTCTATCTCAGCATTTAAACATGTTAGAATTAGAGGCCGTTCGGCACGCTCTAGTAGCCTTCCAATCGATTTTGCAAAGGGGGCAGTCAAAGTCCTTCCCGACAAACAAACCATGGTAGCTTACGTGGCCCGCAAGGGGGCACCAGGAGCCTCCCACTGCTCAGAGTGGCACGCCAGATTTTTCCCTAACAGCAGCATACCTTCCGGGTCAACAAAACAAGCTGGTGGATCAACTGAGTTGGAGATTCTTGGATCTCAACGAACGGGGCTTGAATCCCAGATACCTGTTCAAAATCTGCAAGGTCTGGGAGACATCCGTCATAGATTGGGTGGCATTGGAGGAGAACTCTCAGATTATGTGTTACGTCTCCCGAAGGTGGCACCAGCAAGCTCCAGGCCAGGATGCTCTATCCATTCCATGGGACTTTCCCCTAGTCTGTGTTTCCTCCTCTCTCGCTAATCCTCAGAGGTTTCATGAAGATTCAACAGGAGGAGGTGACAGTAATAGCGGTGTGGCCCTTCTGGCCCAGAAGACCATGGTGTTCACTAGCATAGAAAATGAAGATGGGTCAGCCCAATTCCTCTGCCTTCTCACAAAGATTTTCTGCTGCAGAACAAGCAGTTTAACCCGAAGCCAGGGAAACTGAAGTTGATGGTGTGGAGGTTGGGAGGAGATCTATAGAGCAGAAGACTACCAATAATTCTTTATTATAGGATATATAAAGCCTGTTTTCACTTCTCTGCAGGAAAGAGCTGGGATCTGAGGTCACCTCAGTCTATAACATATTGGAATTTCTCCAGGAAGGTCTGGACAAGGGTTGAGCTCCTTAAAAGTTCAAGTCTGTCCTGTCAGCTATGTTGAACAAAGATGGGCCTTGGATCCTCTAGTGATGTGGTTCTTAAAGGCAGCAATGAAGATCAGGTCTCCAATAAATCTTTTTCCGAAATGGGACCTGCCTTTAGTTCTGAAAGCCTTATTAGCACCTCCTATTGGTCCGGTGTCATCATGCTCTTGGTCTCAGTGCAATTTTTTGATGACAATGGCATCAGCCAGATGGGGGTCTGAACTGTGTGCTTTCTCAGCCAGGGAGCCGTATTGCCTAATACTCCAAGATGAAATAATACTCAGACCGGTCCCAAGCTTTCTTCCAAAAGTAGCTTCAGCTTTGCATATGAATTGGGAATCAGTCTTATCGGCTTTCCCGGATAGTAACTCGAAAAATGAATGGACTAGGCTGGATCTAGTGCAGGCCTTATCAATATACCTAGAGCGAACTAAGTATTTCTGGAAACAAGATCAGCTCTTCATCTTTCCTGGGGCCTCCAGGAAAGGCATGGCTATGCCACCTAGAATGGTGTCTTCATTATAAAAACTATCCAGATGGCATATAGAGAGTCGGGATATCCTCAGCCATTGGAGGTCAAAGCACATTCTATGAGAGGCAGGGCAGATTCCTGGGCATCATACACTAAGGTGTCAGCAGAAGCAGTGTGCAGGGCAGCTAGCTGGAGTGCAACTAATACTTTCCTTCTGCACTACAGAGTGAATGTAACTCTGACGGCATCGGAAGCTTTTGGTTCTACTGCTCTGTCGGCGGCTGTCGGCCATTAAAATAATTGATTTCTGTTTATGATTCTTGTTATTTGTGTCTTTCCCTCCCCTTATGTGGTTGATTGCTTAATTACGTCCCATAGTAGGCTGGCATGAGGAGGATCCAGGAAAGGAAAATTACGGTAAGTATGAAAACAATTTTCCCTAATTTTTCAGCTTTTTGGATAGCATAGGGAAAGGTTAACTCCCCTGTAATGTTTGTTTTGCTGTCTCTGTTTCTGTTCTGAAGATTTCACCTCACTTCCTGTCCCAATGATAATTGGATTTTGAAAATTTTAGGTTGTTGTGGAAACAAGGATTGGTGATAAAGCTTTAATGGAGGCACCTTTTTTCCCATAATAGCTCTTACAGGAGTGAATTTCACTTCCTAGGGGGAGATTTCCTCTCGCTTCCTGTTGTCTCCCTCCGTTTGTAAGTCGGATGTTTGTAACTAGGGGACCGCCTGTATTCAGAGAATATGAATGAGAACACAAAAACTTTTCTTTCACTCATGGTTGGTGTTTGGCTGAAGCCATTTATTATCAATCAGCTGTGTTTCCTCTTTTTATATCATAATGACAACAGAAACTCCCCAAATGACCCTGATCAAAAGTTTACATACCCCAGTTCTTATTACCGTGTGTTGCCCCCTTGAACATCAATGACAGCTTGAAGTCTTTTGTGGTATTTGTGGATGAGGCTCTTTATCTTCTCAGGTGATTCCTCTTGGCAGTGCCAATGCCCCAAGTGAAAGAGCCCCCTCACTCTTTGAGCACAAACTACACACACAGAATTCAGGACAATATTGTTAAAAGGAAATGCTGAGTTTTTTATGGTTGTACGGTGAGTCGGGTTAAGCAGACCCAACTGAGGTTCTCAGTCACCCTGTGCCCCTAAAAAACACAGGGTGACTTACACATAAGAGGAGCCAGGGGAGATGGAAAATGGGCCTCCAGAGCTCTCTAGGGTAAGCTGGGTTCCACAAGCCCCTCACCCAAAGTGACTACCATCACAATCACCTCTGCGGTTTTTATTTTTTTTATAAACAAAAAAAGTCCGACAATTTTGAAAAAAAAAACCTATATTTTTTACTTTCTGCTGTAAAACATATCCAACAAAAAAAAAAAGTAAAAACTCAAATTTCCTCATCAGTTTAGGCCAATATGTATTCTGCTATATGTTTTTGGTAATAAATCCCATTAAGCATATATTGATTGGAAAGTTATCATGTCTACAAACTATGGGATAGATTTCGGGACTTTTTTTATTGTTTTTACTAGTAATGGCGGCGATCAGCAATTTTTAGCACTTTTTTGGGGACCAGTCACAGCAATATAATAATTTGTGCTAAAAAAATGCAATGGCACTGTATAAATGACACTGGTAGGGAAGGGGTTAACATCAGGAGCGATCAAAGGGTTACGTGTGCTCCTAGGGAGTGCTTTCTGACTGTAGGGGGAGGAGCTGTAACTGGAGGAAAACAGAGATCCTTGTTTCTGCTTAGCAGAAACACAAGATCTCCATGTTTCTCTTTCACAGTACGGTGGTCTGCCATGTTTACATAGGCCGACCACTGTTCTGCCTTTCCTCTGAATGATCAGGGGTGGCCGGCAGCCATCGCAGCTGCCTGACCTGCTGATTGGCTCCCGCTGTGTCCAATCACAGCAGGAGCGGGTCAATGGCGGCGTGTGTGCACCAGACCTCCTGCGCAAAATCATGTACAGGTACATGATTTCATGCAGCTGGGCTGCCCTGCCACAGTATATATGCGGTGAGTGGTCCGGAAGCAGTTAAACAGTGTTTACTAGGCTTCAATTATGAATGAACACAGTGAGTGATCTGTACCTGCACATTATGTAGCAGTAGTGTGACCACGTGTTTCTGATTGCCAGGACAGTCCCGCATTTTGCAGGTCTGTCCCAGGTCCAGGGCACCTTTATCCTGGGACAATACAGTGTCCCGGAATGAAAGTGACACAGCCCCCCACCCTGGCCGATCTGATTCCCCCAAAAAAGGCTGCTGCATCACTGCTTTACTCACTGACAGTACTTGTCCTGGACAGCCAACACCCGTTTTACCTGGTTCTACACTGCCGGAACTTCTAGGATCGCCTGGCATCTAGCAACCAGTGACATCATGTCACCACAGAGCAAGGTCGGGGCCCCAGCATTCAGTGCGGAGGAGGATTTAACTTTCTTCTCTTCAGCGCCTCGTGCTTTAGCTCCACCCACCTCCTCCTCAAAGGTCTCCAGCGGCATGCTCAGAGGGAAGGGAACTGTTAGGATTTGGGAGCAACTCTCACAGGTGAGGCCGGGCACCAGGGATGGATGGAACACCATGTGTGTCACAAGGCATTGGCTGCAGAGAGGGTGGCAGATGAGCTGGCAGCAGAGGACTGATGACACCCTCAGAGGGATGGGAGGAAGACACATCCTTAAATCTCAGGGGTTCATGCTGGAACTTGTAGTCCTTCAGTTTTGGGGATGTGTCCCCCAAAAGTGAAGGACTTCAGGTCCCAGCATGATTCCCTCAGAGCTGAAGATGTGACACCTCCCCCCCAACTAATGAAGAACTACAGGTCCCAGCATGAGCCCATGAAATCTATGGGATCACAAAAAAGGTATCAAAAATAATATTTTTTGGGAAGGGGGTGTCCCAGAATGGCAGTTTGGAAATGTGGTCACTCTATGTAGCAGGGGTGATGGCATCTGACACACCAGACGTCTCAGATTGTTTCAGCTTCTCAAGACAGTGAAGTTCAGAGACAAGCAGGAAAAATTAGGGATAATTCATACCAATGTACAGTGCAACCTCGTGCATCTCACTGTTCACTTTTTTAAATTAAATTGAAATGTCACAAAGACATTTTGTTAAAATTACCTGCCAGTCATGGAGTCGGGGACAAAGCATTTTGACTTGCCATGTGGTGGGACTGTGCTAGAATATCCGCCTATCGCTGTCCCATCACATCGGGTGTTACTATAACCTTATTTTTTGTGAGTGTAATTTGTCTTTAATGTTTTATAGTTTTTTGTCACACTTATCAATTCATGTTTGATGGTATTGTTTACTACAGTAACAAGCCAATTTCACTATGTGTCAACAGTTTTTCATTTACTACACTTTTCACAAGTAACATGTTTTATTATACAGGGTGTCCCAAAAGTCTCCGTACAAGGAAAAATAACAAACTCATTGGGGGTCATTTACTATAGCACGAATATGTGATTGAGCAGGACAGGATAATAGTGCCCAATTAAAGCCAAATAGAATTTTAACTCTTGGAAACTGGGCGGACATGGAAATGGAACAGCGCACTATTGCCGGTGAGCATGCCTGTCAGATGGCATATGCGGGAATAGTGGAAGTCAATGGGGCTCGAACCTGCAAAATCCAAAGTCCTTATTGAAGGCTTGTATGCAAGTTATATTCCCCATGTAACTCTAGGAAAGAAAACTATGGCAGTCACCCTGACTCTCGAAACGACTATTTTAACTATGGGGGTTTTCCCAGGCAGCAGCAGGGATACCGGGAAGAAGGGAGGACCAAGAGGGGCACTAGAGGAGGAAGGAGACTACAGGAGAAAAAGGAAAAGGGAGCGATAGGGAGTGGGTTGTATAACTTGAGCTCACAAACACTGACAGATAATGAGAAGAGACTGCTTGATAAGGGTTTGAAATTTGCCCCACCAAAAGGTTTGAACAAATTTCAAAACCTTTATGGATGTACATAAGTTCATTAGAAGAGTCAGTGTCAAAAGGCACTTTCTCACTAATCCAATAACCAGACTGTTAGACCCACGGAAGTTAAGTCTTCCAACCTTTCCAATGCCTCACTTTTCAACCCACCGGGGGTTTAACCTCCTCCTTAAGGGTATTCAAAGAAGTAGTACTGAGAGATTTTGATAAGTTGGAAACTAAAAAATGTAAAATGCCGGATCACTTGGAAAGAGGATTACAGGACCTCTGTGAAAGGAAGGACCTGGTTATAAGACCTGCGGACAAAGGGGATGGCGTAGTGATTTTAGATAAAGATGCGTATTTAAGCGAATTGAACAACATTTTAGGGGACAGAGAGACCTACGTTCCTCTTACAGGAAATCCAGTCCATCAATACAAAAAAGAGCTAAAAAAATAGTGTCTGGGGCCCTCAAACGGGGGATTGTTAATAAGAAAGAGGCGGCTTTCCTTGTTCCTCTAGCCCCCAGAACCCCAATTATATACTACTTACCTAAGGTTCATAAGAACCCTACTTGCCCCCCCGGTCGTCATCTCATAGTTAGTGGGATAGACTCAGTAACGTCCCGGGTAGGCAAGTATATAGACCACTTTCTACAACCTTTGGTGACACAGATGCCTTCTTATATAAAGGATAGTATGGCGGTTATTAACTTAGTGGAAAGTTGCCATGCGGAGGAGGGTTGGTGGATTGCCACAGGGGATGGGACATCCCTCTATACCATCATCCCCCACAATTTAGGCTTAGAGGCTGTACGGTATTACTTGGATAGAGATGGTGAACTAATAGCATCTGCCACCCCACTCTGCCAATCCCTCCATTGGCTGCCACTCGCCCAACGAATTAAGTTCAAAATGCTAACAATGAGCTACAAAGCCATCCACAACTCTGCCCCCAGCTACATCACCAGCCTAGTCTCAAAATACCAACCTAATCGTCCTCTTCGCTCCTCTCAAGGCCTCCTGCTCTCCAGCTCCCTCATCACCTCCTCTCATACTCGCCTCCAAGACTTCTCCCGAGCCGCTCCCATACTCTGGAACTCCCTACCCCAATCTGTAAGACTATCCCCAAATCTATCCACCTTTAGGCGATCCCTGAAAACTTTTCTCTTAAGGGAAGCCTATCCTGCCGCCACCTAACAACTGCACTTTTTATTCTCAATCAACCCATCCCCCACAGTTATTGCCCTCTTGTATCATTTAACCCTCCCTCCTAGATTGTAAGCTCTTCCAAGCAGGGCCCTCTGATTCCTCCTGTATTGAATTGTATTGTATTGTATTGTCTGCCCTAATATTGTAAAGCGCTGCACAAACTGTCAGCGCTATATAAATACTGTATAATAATAATATTAATAATTCCCCCCCAGAGAGAGTTCGTACTAACATTACTCAAATTCGCCGCCTCGCACAACTATTTTTGGTTTGGGGGCAGATACTTCCGACAGAACAGAGGGGTGGCTATGGGGGCCAAATATGCCCCTAGCCTGGCCAATTTATTTATGGCCAGGTGGGAGGAGGACGTAATAGATTCCCAGAGCAGACCTGAGTTGGTGTTCTGGGTACGATATATCGATGACATCCTCCTCCTGTGGAAGGGAGACCTGGTGTTGTTGCAGGAGTTCATAGGGTCCCTTAATCAGAATGAGTCAAACAGAGGTACATTTTTTGGATTTAAACATCAAAATGGAGGAGGGAAAAATGACAACGTCCACCTATTTTAAACCCACTGATAGGAACTGCTTCATATCCAGGGACAGTTGTCATCATAATCCCTGGTTGGAAGGAGTTCCTAAAAGCCAACTTCTCCGCATCAGGAGAAACTGCACTAGCCTCAGAGAGTTCGATGAACAAGCAGAAATATTGATCCAAAGGTTTTCTGAGAAAGGATATGAGAGGGGTCATCTGCAAAATATAGCCCGTGATGTAAGAAATACAGATAGAGAAGTTTTACTTAGGAGAAAAGGTAATGTTGGAGCTCCCCCTGGTGAACAGAGGCGGGATTTTGCCTTCATTACAACCTTCTCGGTTCAACATCGGGCTATCAGGCGAATTTTAAATAAACACTAGCACATTTTGCAAAATGACAGCATCTTAAAGACAGCCTTGCCCCCCCCCCCCCCCCGTCCGCAGGTCACGTACAGAGGAGTTCCTTCACTCAAAAGCGTATTAGTACAAAATATTATTGATCCCCCTTGGGGTGGGTATAGATTTCATGATCTCAAAGGTTATTATAAATGTGGACAATGCCAAGTGTGTCGTGCTAGGAAAATTACGGATTTTTTCCTCCACTGTCACTGGCTGAACCTTTAAAGTTGAGTCCTTCATTACGTGCAGGACCACTCATGTGGTCTACCTGCTGCAGTGCCCATGTGGCCTGCAGTATGTGGGCCGGACCACAAGAGCCTTGAATGTTAGGTTAAATGAACATCTGGCCAACATCCGTAAAGGCTTTAAAGAGCACAGTGTATCTAAACACTATGACAGGGTCCATGATAGAGATCCGACGGGGACCTTGTTTATTGGAATAGATTGCTTTACGTCCCACTGGAGAGGGAGCCTGAAGGTGAGAGAGCTCTCTAGGCTGGAATCCAAATGGATTTTCCTCCTTAAGAGCTACTCCCCTTTGGGGCTGAATATCGAATTAGATGTCAACTGCTTTATTGATAATTCCTGATAAACATATCTGCACATACCCTTGTCCTAATAATGTATCTAGTACCCCCGGGTGTTAATAGTGAAACTAACTTGGAAAAATCATTTTAGCTTCCTTTAGTTCGCTTGAGAATCCCCCCTCCTCTCCCGTTCTCCCCATTTAAAATCCCTTTCCTAAAAGATTTTTTCTAGAAGTTTATGTAGTAATGTTATATACTTTAAGAAAATAGTTTTTTTCTCCAAAATAATTCCTTTTTTAACTTTTGTATATGTATCATGTTCATTTTATTTTGTGTGTTCTAATCAGATATTCCTCGATATTAGTTTTTATGAAAAGATAATTTTTTCATATTCTGTTTCAATAATATTCTCAAGTTTTTATATTTACATTAGAAGTTTTGGTATTTTTTGTGAATTTTAGGATTTGATATTGACATATATGATGGTCTGTCAAACCCGCTGCTCCTAATGGGAGTAAATCCTTTTTCGTGTTTGTGATCCTGGTTGCCCCTACTTTGCCCATAGTTAATATGGAACAATAGAATTCTAATGAGGCCGGTTTTGTTACCTCGGCGTCCATGACTCAATGCGGGCCGAAAGGACGCAAGTGGTGAGCCGGTGGAACGCACGGCATGCGTAACGTGCTGGCGAACGTAAGGTATGTACGAAGTGGGTGACGCACGCACGTTCGGGACCATGCCTCGGTTTGGGTTCAAGTCCGGAGTGTACGTTGCTGACGTTTTATAGAACAAAGATGTAGCGCCCCCACGTTATGTCCATCAGGCCATCCGGCGGAATAACACCTATTTGATACAATAGATAGGGCGACCAGTATCCTACATGAACCTATGGGAATGCAGGTTTGGCTTTTTAATAGCGGTGAATGTAAGCAGCCTTCATGCCCCGGAAGAAGTCCGTTTGGACGAAGTCGATCGGGTGGAAGTGCTGCTTTGGGATTTCACCGCTGCATTGTATGCTGTCTGTTTGGAGTTTATGGCGATATACTTTTGGATCCTTTGTAAGTGCAATATTTTTAAATCAATTTATATGGTTTTAAACAATATTACACTATTGCGATTTTCCTCTTATATCCTGACTGCACGAATCTAACGGCAAAATCCGGGGATTGGAATTGGGACATTCAATATCAAAGGCTGAGTGGAGGCCTGGTGTCCACACAAGCGTCTTTTGACCCCCCCCGTAATAGAGGGTCATGGAGCTCTGGTAAGGGCACATTATGTATGGTGGAGGATTTTGACACAGAAAGATTGGTGTGGTGGAGGATTTTATTCAAGACACAGTCATTCACGTTGTTATTTTGCACCTGGCACTATTCACTTTTTCCTTGAGGACTCAGTTGGTATTTGATATATATTTTTTGGACAATATTTTTATTTATATATTTTTCAATTTTCAAATGAAAAACTATTTTTTCGCACAGTTTTCATATGAATATATGTTCACTGATGTTTTTGTTGTCACATACTTTGTTGTATCATTTATGTAAGATTTACACACTAATGTTTTTGATTGTATGACGCAAGCGCGGATTTTTTGTATATTATGCAAGCTATTTGCCATAAAAAGTGTATGGGGACCCAGGTACTGCCCTGGGTGGACATGTATCAGTTTAAAAAAAGTTTTTTAAACAATTGTTTTTTCAGGAGCAGTTATTTTTTAATGAGGCTTAACCACTTGCCGACCACCCGCCGTGGCTTGAAGGCGGCAAAGTGGTTCGTTTTCGCAAACCACTGTTACCTGACTGCGGCTGCGAGAACGAGTATTGTGTTCCAGGGGGGGGGGGGCAGGAAATGGGTAGGGAGGACTCAATCCGCGATGGCTCCCCTGCAGTGAGAGAACGGAGGTCCGTGTATGTAAACTCGTATCTCCATTCTGACAGAGGGGGAAGGGCTGTGATCACAGGCTTCCTGTATATGGAAGCTGTGATCACTCCCCTCCCCCTACCAGCCCAGCCCCCATACAGTTATAACACACTGAGGGAACACAGTTAATCCTTAGCGCACCCCCTCCAGGTTAACCCCCTTCACTGCTAATTGCATTATACAGTAATTTGTGCATTTTCATAGCAATAATCGCTGTATAAATGCCATTGGTCCCAAAAAAGTGTCAAAATGGTCCGATATGTCCGCCGCAATATCGCATTACTGCTAAAAATCACAGATTTCCGCCATTACTAGTAAAATATATATTAAAAAATAAAAACCCCATAAATTAATTTGCATCAGTCGTAAACGCGGCAACTTCAATCAATAAGCGACGATTATGATTTTTTTTACCAAAAATGTGAGGAATATAAATCGGCCAAAACCAATGAAAAAAAAGTTTTTTTTTATATTTTTTTGGATTTGTATCTTAGCAAAAAGTAAGAAATATTGTTTTTTTTGCAAAATTGTCACTTTTTTTTTGTTTATAACGGTGATCATAAATGACGCAGAGGGGATCAAATACCACCAAAAGAAAGCTCTATTTGTGGGAAAAACAGGACGCAAATTTTGTTTGGGTACAACATCGCACGACCAATTGTCAGCTAAAGCGACACAGTGCAGAATCGCAAAAAGTGCTCTGGTCCTAAACTGGGAAATCCTTCCGGGGCTGAAGTGGTTAAAGTGAAACAATAAAAATGAAAAATTCATTTAAATATCGTGCCTGGCACGCTCGTGCCGTGTTGGGGCGGCATCGAGCTGGGTAATATACTTAAGGCTCCAGTTGAGCCATTTCAATGCATAGGTCAGGTACAACTAACATGTTATTTGCTTCCACAGAGAAATATGAGAATTTGGTCAATTAATGGGTCCGATGCAGTTACACAATGGGCTGCAAAATGGCTATGGCTTAAGGAAATATATATGCCCAAGCTACATTTGTATATGGTTTTATGTAATTCCGGTTTATATGTGATGTTCCCCCCCTTGAGCCGATTGCATGCACGTGGTAAGAAGAATCTATCTTCAAGATCATGACAAAATTAAAATTTTTGACATGGAACGTCCGGGGTATCCGTGACAAGGTAAAACGTACGGCGGCCTTACAATTTTTTAAATCCCAGAAGGCACAGATTATAGCGCTGACTGAAACTCACGTCACTGGACACCTGCAGGCAGCCCCTGGTTGGGATGGACATATCACTCGGTGTACACACACCAGTCCAGGGGCGTCTCCCTCTTGGTGGCCAAGTCGGTCCCATTTGAGCTGATACGCGTGCAATCGGATCAGGGGGGTAGATACCTGTTTGTATATGCTTCCATTCAGGACCGCCCGCTGTTGTTACTGGTTTGCTATGTCCCTCCGCCATACAGCTCGGAGGTGGTGAATGAGGGCCTGGCTTTCATGTCACAGTATCCCGCAATTCTGGCTGTGTGGATGGGGGACTTTAACATGCCGATGTCCCCTGAGCTGGACCGTATGGGGGGCGGGGACGGGGTACGTGGTCTGCCTGGGTCCACCCGGCTGCATAGGATTTTAACAGACTTTGAGCTCATCGATACGTGGAGACACCTCCACCCGAGCACGAAAGCTTACTCATGCTATTCAACTAGCCATAACACTATGTCCCGTATTGACTTTATCTTCATTTCCAAATCCTTGCAGCCGGAGCTGGTGGGGGCTGGGTTTGCTCCCAGAATCCTATCAGACCATGCCCCCTGTTGGGCTGAACTGGAACTGCTGGAGTCGTGTTCTAAACACGTTTGGAAATTAAACACACACTGGCTCGCGTCACTTCAGGACCACGCAGCCATAGAGAGGGAATTTGGATTTTTTTTCCTACACAACTCCGACAGCACGAACTTCGGAGTGGTCTGGGAAGCATTTAAAACTAGAGTTGAGCGAACACCTGGAAGTTCGGGTTCTGCTGGTCCGTCCGAACTTCGGGACAAAGTCCGGGTCCGGGTCCGGACGGAACCCGAACGATCGCACGGACAACGAACCCCATTGAAATCAATGGGGACCTGAACTTTTATGCACAAAAATGGCTGTAGGAAAGTCCTGGAAAGCCCCAGAGGGCTGCAAAAGGAAGTAAAATGGGGGTAAGGGTAGGGCAAGCGCCCTACAAAAAAATGGGGACAGGGAAATAACTTTAAATATTTTTAAAAAAATAAAAACATAAAAAATGCAAAAATGGAGATGAATGTGGTTCATCTTCAAACTGTGTCTGAAAAGTATTAATTAACGGTAGAAGCCATATAACTGTTCTAAAATCATCTTCAAACTAGGGCAAGTGCCCTACAAATAAATGGGGATAGGGAAAATAAATTAAAATCAAATAAAAAAATGGGAAGGGGGGTGGATGTGGAGTAGGAGCCTAGAGGTTGACTAGGCCGTGGCAGTGTAGGTGGAAGTGGCGGTGGTAGAGGAGTAGGAGGAGGTAGCCAACATGGTTTTT